>OMLM01013159.1:46547-67010 GCA_900302695.1 Helostoma temminkii | reverse complement strand
TTTACAAGTTACTGATCATTTGGGAAACAGATATTTTTAGAGCTCTTTGACATCACATGAGGACAAAATCGTCCTGCTGTAGCTTTTGAGTTTGTCTCAACTGGTACAGCTCCAGAACATTAAATATTAAAATATTTTCTTCTACACTTTCTTCTCTAGTAGAAGTCCCAGTAAAGCTAAGAGCGCCAAAAAACATACACACGTTAACCACAATAATAAACTGTTGATTTTGCATAATTTGAGAGGACAGACTAAATTGTTTGTGTCTGAGTAGTGAAAACAAACAACAACCAGAAATACAAATGAAAATATGTAGAAAACAGTTGGTTTTCATTACTATAACTTCACCACACACCACAAACACACACAAACACACACACACACACCCTCTTTTGAATAGAGCATGTCTCTAGAGATGGTTTTAATGGGGATAAGCAGTGAGAAGGTTAAGTGACAAGCTTACAAAATCACAAAACAGGTTCTCCTGTTTGTAACTGAACCACAACATTTATGAGTGAATCCATCATAATAGAGAAAGGTAAAGTTTCCTAGTTGTGTCAGAGACTCTAAACAACACAATGACCACACTGCCCTGCTGTTGGCAGCAGCTGTGAAGAGGAACATGAGGACTGTCTCCGCCACCGATCTGTCTCTGTCTTTTTGATTCACAGTCCATCTCTGTCCCATTGCTGTGAGAAATCTGATATCCTCCCTTGGTGCATTTATCTGAGAAAGCTAATGCAATATGATGACAGACAGAATGAGGTGGAGAGACATTTCCAGAGAGCTTTGCTTATAATAAAAGAGCCCATTGAATTATACATGATATGGCAAGACATGATTCATACAATAATAATGTTTTCATCACCAATAGACTAATTTGCCCATTTTCCTTTCATTTATTTTAGCTTTACATGTATTACATTCATTTCTTATAGGCCAGCCAACAATTAAAAGCACTGACTGTATATTTATTTGACTGCAAGCTTTGTAGTCCAATGATTTAATGACTCACTACTGTCTGATTCACAGTTTAGCTCTGCGTGTAAACACTTTTAGTTCTGGTAGTGACTAGAACTACTGATCTTTGTTTTTAATCATGACTGTGTTCTCTAGTTGTAATAGACCTTAAGTTATTAGGGGCCTGTTCCAACTGCAGCTCTGTGGCTTTGCACCACCCTGTACAGCACTATTTTCCCTCTGTTCCCTCTGTGCTGGTTTATGTGAAGACATATCAACTGCAGGGATAATACTGATGAAAGGTTTGAGGCCCCTTGTTGGGCACTTTGTTCTACTGAAGAATATGCCAGCCTCATGCAATAAGCTACAAGGAACGATGACACCTTTAATCAGTGACTGTTCTGATTTTGTGCTGTTAAAACATTAGGTGGAATAAACATTGATACATTCAGTTAAGTTGGGCAGTGACAGAGTTTTTGTGATGTTTTTCTTATAAACCACCTCAATGAATTTGAAATAAAACTGTCAAGATGTGATCAAACTGTAGACTTTCAGATTTATTTAAAGAGGTTTCAAAAATATGCCAGTTGCCATTAAGGAATTACAGCAGAGTACCAAAGGGTCTCATTAGTATTTGGACAAAGTGACATATTTGTAAATATAACCATAATTTTTAATATTTGGTTGAAAATCCTTTGCAGTGAATGACTTCCTGAAGTCTGGAGCCCATGGATGTCACTAAATTCTGAGTTTCGTCCATGTAGATTCTTTGCCAGGTGTGACGATAGTGCATTGAAAAAGACTTTGCTCTATAAATTTACTACAAAAACCCTTGAACATAGAACAGAACGACATAAGAAGACTCACAGTTATATAAAGATGTGTGGGATATATCCACTTGTAATAGAAACATTATTTTAAGGCAGTTTTGCTTAGAATTAGCGAATAAAATCCAGTGTCAAATAAAAAAAAAAATAAACATAAGAGCAATATAATAAAATATATACATAGTTATAAAATACCACTACATGCTATAAAACAAGTCTTCTATGGGGTGGAAGATATAAAATGGGTGCCAACCGAGTCTACAGGGTTTCTTTCTCATTCAGTGTAATTTATACAAAATAGGTTAAAACAACCAACATAAAAAACACACACTCAGAAAAAATGGAGTTGCACTGACTGTTTCCCTTAGGGAGATAGGGCTAGTAGTATGAGCTTTCTGTATCCTTTACAGTTCACAAGGCTGTTGTATGAGAGCACTCTCAAAACTTCTACCCTGGTCAAAGTGCAAATGATCTGGAACACCATAACAGTAAAACCACTCCTTGACTAACACCTTTCCCACCGTTGAAGCCTTTTGATCATTGGTCAGTACTGCTTTGGTGAATTATGAAAAGGTGTCCATCATGACCAGGGCTAGCTCTTTACCATCACAAGAGGGATCAGAGAGAGTGAAGTTAATGGCAAGAACCTGATTTGGCTTTGTAGAAAGCTTGTGACCTATGGGTGCTAGAATCTGTATTGAGTAGACATACCCAATATACAGCATCCACATCTCTGGCACCAGCTCTTTATATCTTGGTCTATCCCAGACCAGTAGCATCTCTCCCTCACCAATTTATTGGTACTTGCAGTTCCTTGATGGCCATGATTTTGATGAAGCTGCTGCAACACTTGTGCAACACTTTCAAGGCATTGTCTGGGTATGATGTAGGCAACTGGTCTCACCTGGCTATCTTGTTCCAAAACTACTATGACTGGCATCAACTTCAAGGATGAAGGTGAGGGAGAAATTAGCAAAAGCACTCACTAAGCAGGTTTTTAGGTCCTAAAAGCTTCTCTCGCAATTCTCTGACCAGTCCTTCTGCCTCTCCTGGTCTTTGCTCCAGACAGCTCGGCTGTTAGACAATGTAGCAGGGCTGCCAGCTTGGAGAAGTCATCCACAAAGCCACCTATAGTAGCTGACAAAGCCTAGAAAAGATTTAGCTGTGTTAGTAGAAGCCAGTTTACAACTGCTTATATCTTACTTGGATCAGTGGAGACCCCCTCCTTTGAAAATGCAATGGCCCCAGGTGCTGTACCTGTTTCCCTCTCCAGCTTGGCCTTAAGTCCATCCAGTTGCAGACAACTCAGCACAAGGTCAAAATGGTTCAAATGCTTATCCACACTGGAAAATACACTACTCAAAAAATAAAAATAAATAAATAAAGCAAACACTTAAACAACACATCCTAATTCCTGATGACTGAGTTGAAAATCTCTATTCATTACATAGTGGAATGCATTGAGAACAAAATAACATAAGAATATTCAATGGAAATCAAAATCCTTATCCCATGACGGTCTGGATTCAGAATCATACTCAAAATAAAAGTGGAAAAGTCAGATCACAGACTGACATGCTGTCCTAGAGTTGCTCGATTGGATTCAGGTCTGGGGAACGGGCAGGCCAGTCAATAGCATCAATGCCTTCATCATGCATCAACTGCTGACACACTCCAGCCACATGAGGCCTAGCATTGTCATGCATCAGAAGGAACCCAGGGCCTACTGCACCAGCATATGTTCTTACAATGGGTCTGAGGACCTCATCCTGGTACCTAATGGCAATCGGGGCACCTCTGGCTAGCACATAGAGGTCTGAGTGGCCCTCCAATGAAACGCCTCCACAGACCATCACTGACCCACCGCCAAACCGGTCATGCTGGAGGATGTTGCAGGCAGCAGAACGTTCTCCACAGTGTCTCCAGACCCTGTCACACCTGTCACATGTGCTTAGTGTGAACCTGCTCTTATTTGTGAAGAGCACAGGACGCCAATGATGAATCTGCAAATCCTGGTGTTCTCTGGCAAATGCTAATCGGCCTGCACAGTATTGGGCTATAAGCACAGGCCCCACTTGTGGATGTCGGGCCCTCATACCACTGTCATGGAGTCTGTTTCTGACAGTTTGAGCAGAAACATGCACATTAGTGGCCTGCTGGAGGTCATTTTGTAGGGCTCTGGGAGGGCTCTTCCTGTTCCTGCTCTTGACACTGTGCTGGGAGACACAACAAACCTTCTTGCCACAGTGCACATTGATGTGCCATCCTGGATGAGCTGCACAACCTGAACAACTTCTGTGGGTTGCAGACACCACCTCATGCTACCTCTAGTGGTGAGGGCACTGGCAAAATGCAAACGTGACCAAAACTCAGCCAAAAAAGATGAGGACAGTGAAATGGTCTGTGGTCACCACCTGCAGAACCTTTCCTTTATAGGGGTCTTGCTAATTACCTCTAATTTCCACCTGTTGTCTGTCCCATTTGCACAACAGCAGGTGAAATTGATTCACAATCAGTGTAGCTTTCTAACTGGACAGGGTGATATCCCAGAAGTGTGATGGACTTGGACTTTCATTGGAATGTACCTGATACATTGAACAACCAAAATGGCATTCTTTTAAATTCTAATAGGCAGAATAGTGTTACAAAAGCAGTCTTTGCCTTATCTTTTTCAGTCACTGGAACATGGTTGTAGCCACTGGCCAAATCTCCAACCTCCTCCATCTTGTTTAGTTTAGAGTTTAATGGCCACTTAACTCACTGATCTCCATCAGCAGGCTTATGACCTCTGCCTGTGTCAGGGGCCCTACTTGAACATGGGGATAAAGCATGACTGCAGAAACCCCAACATTAACAATGTGGATATAAGCTGTGCCCCTGAAAACACGGAGCAGGGCAGAAGACACCAGTAAGCCTTCAAGAAGGCCATTTTCATTGTTTTGTTTATTGGCCCAAAAAGAGCATTGCAAGGTGCAGCTTGCTAGTACCTTAATAGTACTTTCTGGTATGAGCACTGGTCAGCCATACATGCGCATGCTGTAACACTGCTTCCATGATGTTTCATACATGATGTGGTATGCTTTGGAAGTTGTTCTTTTCCTTTGTTATAATTTTCCCATAATTTTGTTTTTTTTTGTTAATGCATGTGTAAGTAACTTTCAACTTCCAAGTATCAATTTTTAGTATCAATTTCATTTAGTTTCTATTCTATTTTACTCTTTGTTGCACATTGCACCTGCCAGTAGGGGGCAGAAAACAGGGCCTGTGACACATTATTGTAACCCTCGTGAAAGGAACCAGAATATAGTCTGAGCCCATGCGAGAGACAAGCTGTGCTCCCATGATGTGGGAATGATAGCTTGTAAGTTTTTTAGAGGTTTTTTTGTGAGGTAATAAATGTGAACTCTTTTTGCACCATTAATGTGTCCCTGTTTAGATGGTGTAACACATGAATAATCTAATCTGGCTTTCCTGTAAACTTTAAAGTTTCCTTGAGTGATTTGTGACTTTATAATAATAAATTTGACACTTCTAATCTTGAGTTCTAAGTATCATTATCAGATGTTTACAGTCTTGTTCATCAAAATACGTCAAGTTAAGCAATTTATGACTTTTAATCCAAAGCAAACAAACAGAAAACAAACAACAGAAAAAGGAGAAATTGCATACATACACAACGTGTTTTGGAGTGAAATGAAGGCATCACAATATGTTCCAGCTTGGCTCATGGGAAGTAATTTATTTCTCATTTGTTAGGAGAATCAAATCCAGATCACATATAATTAGCTACTGGCAAGGATCATGTATGCAGTGTTAACTTCTAACTTTGACATATGACCCCTCTAAGTGCTCCAACCATTACATCGACATAAAATATTATGTGTTACAAACAAAAAAGAGCCAAACCGCAGCTTTGAAGAGTAATCCTCGTTTCCCCCAGAGGTTCTCTGCGTGAAATAGGATAGGGTTTTTAAGTCCTAATAAGTTCCAAATTTTGTGGAAACACACACACTAAAGGGCACACACACACACACACACACACACACACACACACACACACACACACACACACACACAAGGTCAATAACAGCTTCCAATCATGCATGCGTTATGTCCCCACTAAATTATGGCCTGTGTGTGTTTGTGTGTCTTCTGGGTGTGTGTGTGTGTGTGTGTGTGTGTGTGTGTGTGTGTGTGTCCTTGTTTGCTCTCCACTTTCTGGGGTCCTGTTTCAGGATAACCAACTAAAGGTCATATGGACCTGTGAAAACACATGGGCATAATACAATGTGCTTGTCAGAGCAAAGTAGAATTTAACATATTGATAATAGTTCATTAAACTCTTTCATTCATCTATTTATGCTGCTTTTGGGTGTCAACAGTCAGATTGTGCCTTAAAAGCTATTGAAGTTATGTAATTACATCACATGGAGACCAAGGCTCCAACGAAAGAGTTCTTCGTTTAGAGACTAATAACATTGCTCTGGTTGATTACACACTGGCAGGCTGCAGATGGGAGGTGTCAAAACCTGTGTAAGCATATTGCATATTAAATGAGCATGTGGCAGAAAAGTCTTTTTAGGTTAACTGCTTTAAAAGGAAAAGAAAAGAAAATCTTTTGTCTTTAACTTGATTGAGTTTAAGATTTTTTACTGATTTGCTAAATCAAGGAAAAAAGGAAAACGAGAAGCCCAAAATTATTTGCCCCCATGCATGACTTTTTGCTTTTAAAACACACATGACCAATCAATCAGCTGTCAAGTCACACCTGAGTAGTCAATTAGCATTGAAGTTTACTTAGTGCACTCGAGTGAACAGTGCTGGTGACACTTGATTGAGAGGGACTACTCTTAAATTCTTCGTAAGATGTAATGTCATCATGCCACAAATTAAAGAAATCAGTCTGGAAATTAAAAAGGCAATAGTGGGTGCTCACTAGGCTGCAGTACCATTACCTAGCAATTCAGCATCTAGTCCAGCTGTGTGACGTTATCAATACAAAGCACAAGGAGACTAATTCTGGGCATAGTCACAAGTGCAAGATTTCAAAAGATTTGGAGAAGGAAATAGTCAGAGTTGTCATGAATCCTCAGATCTCTACCAAAGAGGACTGTTGCTGAGCTTGTCTATTATTGACAGTGGTACATCAAAGCCAGACTGAAGTTTGCCTGTGAACATTTGAAACATGGAAGTTTGTTCTTTTGGTCTGATGAGAACAAGCTGTTGGGCACATGGATGTTGCTTTTGTTTGGCAAACAAAAGAGATGCCTTCAACCCTAAAAACACAGTCTCCACAGTTAAACATGGTGGTGGAAGTATAGTGATTTGTGATTTGCTATATTAAATATACAGGTATGGGCGCAGGTAATAATACTAAATACAACTGTAGCAGTTGAAATACAAATGAAAGTGAAAACACAATAAACTGGGGCAATTTTATTTATCTAACAATTATTCCACAGTTGACAATGCAGCAGACTGACCAACCCAATTTAATTGTAACATTGTTTAATTAACATTAACATTGTTTTTTTAAGGCGTTGTGTGTTGTGAATGAATGAAACGTCACCCTGATTAACAGGAATTGAGTTGCAAGGAGGTGGTTGGGATGGATGGCAGGTGTATAATGTGCAGGGTGGGCAATCTGCAGATCCGAGGTCAAGACCAGTGGAAATGTCTATGGGTCAACTGATGAAATGCCACAAAAAGACATCCATGGTCTCAGTGGCTGTATAATTTTAAATTTTTGCTTATTGTTGTTTTGTTTTTGTTGCTGTTGTTTTTTGTTTGTTTGTTTTGTGTTTCATAAAATATGTCAAAAAGGAACAGTTGTATTTCTTTGTAGACTTGGGTATACAGACCTCAGATGAGTGTGCCCAAACTTTACAATAGATACATCAATTTATGTTCAAATTCAAAGTTGTAACATGCTATAAAATATAATTTCTGCTTGGCTGTAAACCTCTCGATAACTTAGAGGTTAGATTAGACAATGATATTAATGTAACATAGATCCATAAAAAGACTTCATTAATGTCTTGTTAATTATACACATGTATACACACGCTAACTGTCTGTTAGTCCCATTCTGTTACCAAAGTAGAGGACAAATTGTTAAATTAATAACTGCACCCATCTCTAAATACTAATACTAATGTGAACACAACTTCTTACTCTATGTATATACTGTCAAGTCGTCCGCCTATGCCTGTGAAAATTTGTGTGTGCACTATAATTGCACATGGATGAATGAATGTTTCCAATTACAGTTACAAAGTGTATACAAGCAGCAGACACAGCCTCCTGTTCTCTAAAGCTGACTCCAGCACGGCTATCTGGCATTCCTCTCTACTGACAGTTGACAGCTTTAAGCTGACATGAAGTGTGCATTTCATTGCTGCCGTGTAATTGACATCCTGTTGCTTGTCAGGCTCTTTTCTTTTTCGCCTGCTACTTCAATCAGAACACCGGTGTTTCATTTTCACACAAATAATACAGGTCACATGCTGAAGCCTGGGAAAATGACACTGTTGTTTTCTGAATGCAGAAGTTTGTCTGCATTTGTGTGGCTGGAAGTGAAACTGGATTCATGTGTCAGACTGACAGCTTATGACAAGGTCTCACTAGCCTCAAAGTTTTTGATGATTATGTGACCGGGACGGGATCAAACTTAATACATGACTGATCCCTGTTTCAAATATAGACATAGATATGTGCATATGAATACACTTTGTTGTTTCATTGTTTTTACTTAATAAAAAAAAATTATGACCACAAATTTAGCTCAAAAATTCAAGTTAACTCTTAGCTCAGTTTTGGTCAAGACTTAAAGTTGAATGAACCTAAAATTTTAATGTACTGAATAAAGAATAAAGAAGAATAAAGGTTAACCTTTTATGACAGCAAAATATACCATACCTCCAACACTGCTGATAAAAAAACAACATAATGTATTTTCTTGACCATTACATACACAATGTACACAGACAGGTAAAGAAAAGCCCAATGTCATCATTTCACATCAGTCCTTAGTGTGTGGCAGCACTTGAATAGCAACTACAAAAGGGTAATGCAGAAGTTAAATACATTCAATAAAGTCTGCTGAAAAATATAAACAACAAATATTATTTAAAACAGCGTTTTGACTATAAGATGACAATATGACATATGTCTCCTACCAGATATTACATTTTATTTGTGTAAATGAAACAGGCAGACATAGACTGCCGACCTGTCCAGGGTGTACCCCGCCTCTCGCCTGTAAGCTGGCTGGGATAGGCTCCAGCACTCCCGTGACCCCTGCGGGGACTAAGCGGTATAGAAGATGAATGAATGAATGAATGAAACAGGCAGACAGTCTATGCATCACAAGGTAGCGTTTATCTATGGATGCAGCTAAGATATTTATGCATGCTGTCATCATTTCCCATATTATCTTATTGCATTACATGTTGGGAGAAGGTTAGTCCTCAAAACAAAACAAAATAAAACAAAACAAAAAACAAAAACAGTCAAACAAAAATATCATCTTCTAAGATTTGACAGTGTTAGATTAGTTTTAAGTTTGTCTCTTACATATAAATGGCTTTTCTCCTCCATTAACTTTTGCCCAGACCTCTCTTTGAAATAAATGAGAATATCTTCTGTAAGCTATTGCTCTATATCCTGCATATGGGTTGTCAGCATTTTCTGTGAAAACCACAATGCAGGGGAACACAGTGGAAGAGTTGCAGTTCCTCTAGTAGTTTCAATGCCACATGGAAAAATCAGCTAAGAGACACACAATTTTATAACCACTGACACTGTAAGTTATATTCTGTGTGGAACTATGTATATATGTATGTATGTTATGTGTCTTGTCTTTCTTTAGTTTGTCTGGTATTATTCTGTTTTTGTGATTATGTTTTTCATCATGACCTACAAAGGGAGTGCAGAGAAAAATCAGCTCTAAGGTACTGTAACTTTGGTACAGTACATCCAGGAACTAACACATCTACAATAGTCAGATAAACTTGTATTTATTTAAAACCTTGTTTAAAACGTTTAAAATCCAACTTGTGACCATCACATTCAGTTCCTATAAGTATATAATGGTTAGTCAGTGCTGAGCAGTGAGGTGTCAGTTGCAATTGCTGTATTGTCACTAATGGACACTTAGGAATAATCTCATTGAGGACAAAAGACATGACTTAAAGAGACTATTATGGAAGACCAAAGGAATTGTAATTATATGCCATTAGTCAGCTTGGACAGATGTCAGGTCAGAATAATGAAGGGTGTTACTGTCTTACCTGCTGGCTGTAACAGTGTCACTATGCAAAGAATGAAATGTGTTTGTTTCTCACATGGCTTTTCTTACATTATGGTGTATGCATCACAGTTAGTGGTTTCAGTTCTCCTAATTCCTCTTACAGCTTCCATCTTAACTAAAATGTTATTGATAAATACCTCAACTAACATGATATACTGTTCACTCTTATGCCTATAAAGATCTAATGGATCTACTTATTCACTAGATTAACTAAAACTGACATTACATGGATATGTCATCCATAAATATTTTCTTAGTTATTGTTCATAAAATACAATATATCATAAGATATACATATGAGTTTAAATTTCAAAAAGCTGTTGTAGGTAAGGCACTAGATACAATACACACATACATTCAAGATGTTCTTGTATAACTTCAAGGAAAGTATGAAGTAAAACGGAAAATCCTTAAATATCTCTCACCCATCTAAACATATAATTATCATTCTGTTCTGTTTTTAAACATTATTATCTTTTTGGAGCACTGTTGAGGGTAACATAATGCAAACGGCATTATAAATCACAGGGCCCATAAATGTCTTGGTTTGACAAAAAGAGAGAAAAAGAGAGAAAACAGCTAATCCGTGAACCAACCACTGCAGAGACGGAAGGCTGAGCCTCAGGTATTTCACGCACTTCACAACTTCAAATTAAGAAGCAATTATATTCTCTCCTGGGTCATTACTAATCTTGCTGAGGTAATGGAGCCGCACCTACAGCCTTAATTGTAGGGATTACAACTGAGAAGGCACAATTTCTTTAACCAGTGCTGTCAAAAATAAAATCTTCAGAAGAAAGGAAACTTTAATGCCCAATTTGCTAATGTTGAGAAAATCAAGAGTGAAAGGAAACTATAATCTCTCTTTGTACTAATGTTTTTCTTTCCAGCTTTTTTCCTCCTGCTTTCACTCATTTTATTTCCACTTGTGAATCAACACTCATGTTCAGATAAATTATTAGTTTGAATTGTAGGTCCCAGAGCTGTAATACCACCAAGGCAGCGGAACAAAGTCAATGGAGTTATTATTTTCTACCATTTGCACATCCATACTTATCCACATCCATCATGAATTCAATGTGAGATAAATAACTACTTACCTGCATACAAACCTGCATGTGCAAACACTTTTGATTTAACTTTAAACTTTAACAATTCTCATGAGCAAACATGGAAAGCTTTCTGCCTCTTGCTGACATGAGCCAATAAATTCTTAATGCTGTACATCACGATGGCCTCTCAGTTACAAAAACTTAAAGCAAAATAGAAAAAGATACACCTAAGAAATAGAACTGGGGGGAGGTGAGGGCTTAGCAGGGGTACAGGGGCAGAGGAACATCTTCTTCCCATTAACCAGTGTTAGCCCTGACCTTGTTAAAAGAGAAACATTCCCTGTTGTCACCATGATGTCTGCAGGGAGTGGAGTCAACCAATTCAAATGATCAACCCTTTCTCCTGAATTATAGCCTGTCAAGTCTTCACACGTGTATGTGATTATTATTTCTTATCTAATAATGTCCACTAAACAGAACTGGTTATAAAAATAAAGTTGTAAAAATGATCACAAAGCTGACTTCCCCCTTACAGGGAACCAGGCAAGACTTGAGCAACATACTGTTGTTAAATGAGTCAATAATAAAAAATTTACTACCTGTTTTATTGAATATTGTGTTGATAGGTTACTTCTGTTAAAACATGGAAAACGATTTGTACAATTTTGTATATAAATTATAAAAATTTAAAGTGTATAAAAAGGGAAAACATTACAAGTTTACAAGTGAGAGATGAGACACAAAACCTGGTGTCAGTGTAATGTGGGACCTTTGGTGCCATGCATGGGTCAGCATGTTCCCGGACCCTTAAATCACCTGAGTGGTGGTGTAATTACTGCTCTCTGGGATGCCACTCAACCCTCTAATACCCAAGGGGCTCTACAGTGGCGCCACTTGTTGCGCAAGTATTCACAGAGAGGGAGCTACAGGGAGGGCAACTGAAAAAGGCGGGGGTAGAGGGCTGAGGGTGGAGGAGAGTTGGGATGCCCTTTGGCAATTTTGAGGTTAATCTTCTAAACGTCGGCTGACAAAGCAATATTCCTGAGTGAGTGTGCGTGTGCTTGTGTGAAAGGGCAGGGAGGGGTAGGGATGGGGATTGTGGGAGAGGGGTTTAGGGTGGCAAAACAGATGAAAGGGAGAAGCATAACAATAAAGGAGTCACTTCACTTCAGACAGTTGGGACAAGATTTAAAATTTTGTTTTTTTCCCTTTCAGTCAAAACACATGCTTTAAAATAAAAGTCCAAGAAATATTTGCTGTTTAAGCAGCGGTTCAGACCACTGTCGCACACACACACAGTATAAAATCCTTGCTCAGGGAAACTCTCTGTTAAAGGTAGAGAGTGGCGCTCATAATGTCCACTGAAAACTATGTCATATTGTGCATATTAACATTCCTGCAACAAAACCATTGACTCAAATTTTTTTTGCATATTTGCCATCAAATAAATTACACAAAGATAAGCCAGGTAAATACAAAATGCAGTTTATAAATTATGGTTTCATTTAAAAGGGAAAAAAGCTTTCCAAACCTGTCTGGCCCTATGTGGAAAATGTAATTGAACCCTAAACCTAATGTCACCCTTTGCAGCAGCAACTGCAATCAAGCGTTTGGGATAACTGGCAATTAGTTTTTCACATCACTGTGGAGGAATTTTGGCCCACTCTTCTTTGCAGAATTGTTTTAATTTTTTGAGCATGAATGGCCTGTTTAAGGTCATACCATAGCCTCTGCTTTGGATCATGGTCCTGCTGCATAACCCAAGTACGCTTGAGGGCACATACTGATGGCTGCATGTTCTTCTTCAGGATTTTCTGGTAGATCTCAGAATTCATGGTTCCATCAATTATTTTAAGATGTCCTGGTCTGGAAGCTGCAGCCCAAGACAATCATGCTACCACCACCATGTTTGACTTTTGTATGATCTTTCTGAAAAATTTAACTTTTGTCTCATCAGTCCACAGAATATTTTCCTAAAAGTAAGAAATGTGAAACAAGCCTTTGAGTTCTTTATGGTCAGCAGTTGCTTTCGCCTTGGTACTCTCCCCCTTTTTTGCCCAGTCTTTCTTATTGTTGAATCATGACCACTGACCTTAACTGAGGCAAGTGAGGCCTGCAGTTCTTTAGATGTTGTTCTGGGTTCTTTTATGACCTCCTGGATGAGTCGTTGTTGTGCTCTTGGAGTCATTTTGACAGGTTGGCCACTCCTGAGAGGGTTCACCACTGTTCCAAGTTTTCTCCATTTGTGGTTAATCTCATCATGGCTCAGTGGGATCCCAAAGCATTAGAGATGACTTTTCCACACCGATGTCAACTACTTTGTTTCTCATCTGTTCTTGAATGTGTTTAATGATCTGAATCATTTGAGTGTGACAAATATGCCAAAAAATATATATAAATAAATAATAAAGCTGTGTGTGTTTGAGTTGATTGTATTTGTACTTACTGGGTGAGGACCTATAAGTACTAACACCTGACAGATCTGCATTACTGGCTTCAGTAATATGTAATAATATACAAACCATCCAGTTATACTGCAGTCTGTAGTGTTAATTGAGGTGGAGCTCTTGTAAGCAGCACTGTAATTACTGTGTGTTAATGCAGTTATGACTGCCAAAGAAAGTATAACTGGTAAGAGACATGAGGTGTTCAGATAATTGTCTTTCAGTTAGAGCACAGTTTAGTGAAGTGAACACCATAATTTATCTAATACACTCAACACTAGCATTTGAAGCGTGTCTGTTGATGAGCTCATTGGTGCCCAGTTTCCTGGTTGGAAAAACACCTGAGCCAATCTCAGTTTTGTAGACAGAATTAATAATGGTAATGCCATCTTGTGCCAGATGGGCAAACTTGAATGGTCATAACTAATTTATTTCTATACTTTGGGTCAGGGCAATCAGCTTTAGACACAACCCCGCTAATGTTTATTTACACATCACTAGAGAAGAGATGTGAGGATTAATTGCCAGTATTCACTGTTGTCATATACGTACAACCATGTCACCTATGATTTATGTTTTTATGGAACTACAATGCAAACACGATTATAACAATGTGGAACCTAATCAGTGGGGTGGGCATACATAGTGCATGACTGTCACACTAGAGACTCCAGAGACTAGGCAAGAAAAACACTTTAGGTAAGGTTAGAGAAGGATCGTTGTTTTTTTAGAGGTTAATAAACATGTTGTGTGTCTCTATTATAGCAGGTCTTAGTCTTTCCCTACTCTTAACCAGGTAACGTGCAATGTCTACACAGAGATGTAACAATTCTCCAAATCTAAGCTGTTGTCATTATTCAGCGATTGATATGCAGTCAGTTGAGTAGTAAGTAAGTTTCAGGATGTGCCTTATAAGCTGCTTTAATGTTAACTTCAGATAAGCCTACACACTACTTTAGATTCAGAGTTGAAGGTTAGATGAAGCGGCTGTGCGCAGTTACAGTAGATAATAGGTAAATCCCTTAAAATTGGTCATTGAACCACATGTCTCAGTTTCCATTTTTCACAACAAAGAATATGTGAGATGTGGGTGTACAGGTTTTAGCGTTGCTTAAAAGCACCTGTAACAGAGGTGAGCAGAGAAAGACAAAAAGTGTAAATAGATATATTTTTGCTTTAGTGGCTGGGTAATTAGTAAAGTAATGTAACTGCTTTTTCAATAAAAGATTAATTAATTAAAAATTTCAAGAAAAGTAACCTCTCCCAATCACAAAACAGTAATCAATATTAGACTGACTACTTACAACTATTACAACAACAACAACATTGCATTGCATTAATTGTAGGCTGTTCATTTGTGATTTATATTGCATGTAACTAACCACCATCTTGCTCTTGTTTTGTGCCTCATTCAGTGATTTTATCCTTTGATCCAGTGTTACTTCGAACACTATGTTATCCATGTAAAAATTGTAATGAAAGCAAAATTCATCACTGGTAAAGTAGGCATGTTTTCATGTGACACACTGCTGCAGATATTTTTAGAAAAGGGTCTCCCTCATAGGCTCACACCCTGATACACATCCATGCATGAATTGCACACACAAACACGTGCATTTGCATGGACATTCATTTATTCTGTTTTTTCCCTTTTTACTTCAATTACTTTTTCATCTATTTCGCCACTCGCTTGGCTCAGATTTGACAGGCCTCCCAGTAGTTTGTTGGGGTAATTACCTGTAGACATGGCACAGAACAAAGCAATCAGGGAGGGTCTCTAAACACGCTGTCTAGACTCAGTGTCTCGCTTCCTCTCTCTGTGTCCCTCTCTTTATTGTTTGACCTGTTGTCTGACCTGACAAGGAATCACCCTTTAACTTGAAAGAGGACAGACGACACCGAGTGTCTTCAGCTCGTTACTTGTCATTCATCCTTTAATCTGCGTGAAAACATGCGTATATCTATAACACCATTAAATATTTTTACAATAGCGACAGATTTCAGCAACTCAAACGTTAAAGTGTAACATATCTAAGGTCTCTGACTTGGAGACAAACAACACAGCAGTGAAGTAACGAGACAGTTAGTCTGACCCACTATAATGGCCCTCCTTTGAAGTGGTGAAGATAGTGCTTGTAATCAGCTTAATTGATTGTAACAAGGCACCAGCACCAGAGAGTAAGACTGAAACAGAGCGCTGTGGGGTGGTTTTAGAGAATCGGTTGTGTTTGGGTAGGGTAGTAATTCACCATAATGACAGCCATTACTCCAAAGGCAAACAATGTCACTCACTTCTCCAAACTCTGGGTCACGCTGGCAGATGTTGTCATTGTACTTAAACACGGCCACAGGGGAAATTAGAAGCAAAACAAGGTTTAAGTGCTTCTGAAGTACTGTTGAATTGTGAGTAATTGCCATTCAGTTAGCCGAGGAATAAACTGAAGTGCCACACAAACACCCCTGAATTAAAGAGCAATTAACATCACATTACGTTAATCTCACTTTAATCAAAACAGAATATGATTTGACATGACTGTCAGTGTGAAGAAAAGACTAGGGACTACTGACTCATTTATTGTATGAACTGCATGATCAGTATATTTGTAACCCTCTTCCTTCTTTAAATTAGCCCCATACTTGTCTGTCTCTGTCTATTTTGTCTGTATTTGTCTGTGTCTTTCATCTTTGCACTCTCATCACTTTGTCTCATCTGGAGTTGATCATTTCACTTAAGTATAGCAGTCGACAGTTATCTACAGATCAACCAGCTTAGCTCAGCCTTGCTTAACTTAGCTTATGCTGTGCATATATTTTGGTTATGCATCCACAGTAAACTAGCAACACTGTAGCCCTATGGAACACCTTCATCTCAATTACAAGCTGTGTAGACCTCATGTATGGCTTTTACCTCTGCTAGGTCACATTTATAATTAAAAGCTTCATTGTTTTGTGAGAAAAAATATTAATAATAAAAATATGGTTAAATAAATAAATTTAATGCAGGTCTTTCTCACCCTCCAACCCTTCAAATTCATTGTGAGACTTTAAATTGACTGAGACGTTACCCTCGTTTTTGAAAACATTGATTAAAATGATTGAAGTAGTGAACATTTTATGTTTTACAGTACAGTATTTGTTTTGGTTACTGTGAATAACGCTAACACATTATCACCCTTCATCCTAATATGGGGAATCTGTTAGCGTTTAGTGTGGAGCAACACGTTTACTTTAACTCACACCTGTCCACCTGGTAATTGTCCAATAAATTATTTTCTTTTAGCTGTATTTTTGGATTCAATCAGTTATTCAGTTATATGGCTATGTCTTCAGCAACTAAATGCTCCAAGATGTTCATTATCTTATTGCTAACTTTGTTTGTGCTCCATCCCAACGGCTGCCTGCTGCATCTGGAACCCACACTGATGAAAGTAATTCAAGTGAACCAAAACAATGAAGTTGCTAAAACACAGAAACACAGTCAGAAGACAGTGACTCACCCAGTACAGCTGAGGGTAACTGCAGAGCGAGGTGACAATTCAAGTTTAAATCATGGTTACAATTATTGATTCTTTTCCTTTTAAAATGAAGGTTTTAAATTAATTTAATTATTGAATTAAATCTTGCAAATATACTTTGTGATTTAACTGCAAGCACATATTGAAGTATGTGCGTTAGGTCCGTATTTCAAATCATTCACGTCATTTTTGAGATAATATTTTTGTCAAAAGAAAAAAAGTGCAAAGTCAATACGGTCTTTTAGTCGGTAGAGGGTTAAGCTGCTTTCTTTGCCTTCCGCTTGTAGATGTGAGGTAAGGCAGACAAATGGGACTGGCATATTAGTAGTTGCCATCCTGCCATTCAGTCCAGCAACAAGTCCCTGTTGCTCCATTTCAAAGGACACATGCAGACATTTTTAACCTTTGACCCTGTAGGCGCAGAAGGGGTCACAGCAAAGTGCTCCAGTGCAAGTTGTTGTTCTTCTAGGTCAGAGTGTTTCTCTGGACATTTCCTAAAAAATCAAAGCTATGTCCTTCGTGTTCTTGTGACTGGCGTCTTTTGCTCATTAAACACCAGTGGGTTTGAGTTTTGAGTCTGACACACACACCAACACACACACACACACACACACACTCTAACAGGTCCTACTTGTGTTTGCATATCATTTCAAGTCTCTGCAGTCACCCAGCAAGCAGAGCAAGTCAGTCAGTCAATAACAGAGCTTCCCAATGATGAAACAAAATCTGTCAGTTATTCAGTCAGCTCAGAGGTTATCCTGTCACCCAGCCATCCCACAAACCACCTAACACAGAAAAAACTAGGCAACTAACCAGTGACTCAATAAGTCAGTTCTTTCCTAATGACTGACCTTTAAAAAAGTTAAAAACCAGCTTTGATCTGCCCTTTTCCCTTGTTTTAATAAAGACGCTGATTTGTTTATTCAGTTAAGTGCTTTGTTCTTTATGACTCTATAAAAGAAGCTCTCAATGATGGCAAAGCTGCATGCTGATTTTACCTCAGGGTAGTTAAATGCAAACACATAGAGAGAGAGAGAGAGAAACATGAATCTCAGTAATAGTTATAGACTTTTAATCTAGAACGGCTGGTGCCATATGTTGAAAAAATATATTTTAAAGACAAAAAACTAACAGACTATTGTGCTATTATACAGAGGCTTTAAATGTTCAAGTTATAAAGCTCAATGTAAAAATACAATTTATAGCATGGTATAAAAATAAAAGCTTTACCAAACATTTAAATCAATGAAATTACAGTTTTAAACTTAACTTATCTTAAAAACTGTCAGGTCCTAAAATTGAAAACTATGTATATTGGGTGAGATTTACTCAGCACGTTTAAAAATTCACTTTGAGCAACAAGCTAGTACTTAGGACGCATATTTACTCTGTCTAGTCACAGTTACCAAAAGACGCTCCTCATTGTTGTTGCACAGATAAACTATATTTGTTTCGCTGTTCCTGTGTGTAAGCACATTTCACTCTCACATAAAGAGTGCGTGTAACTTAGTCATAACAGCTGGGAAAGTTGTGGCTTTTTTCTACCATGAAATGTTATTTGCAGTAATGAGACAAAAATTTCTTTTAAGGAGATTTGTTTTTGTGGTTTAAGTTGTTTGTTGTGTGGAAGGTGGATTTCCCCAATCTCTGGAAAACTTCCCAGAATACTGTGCATGTTCACATGATCACATGCAACACACACACAGAAATACATGCAAACTTGTCCCTCCAGCGCCACTTAAAAACAATTATACCATTTCAGTACCTCTCCATAATAACAAGCCTCGATTGTGATTTACATGATGGCCTTGTCATAAATCGTGCCTGTTAGAGCTGATTAAGTTATAGTGTGTCAAAGGGAATCTACATGGTTGTGAGAGGAACAGATGGCCTCGGGCTAGTCTCACTCACTCTATGCAGAGGTTGAGAGTTTGACACGGAAACTGAAGTCATGAGGCCTGTGATGCACACTGAGTCACACAGAAAAGTCTGATGATGCTGCTGGTGTCGGATCCTGATGGTTAATTTCCAAAAGTCAGCTAAAAACTTGATTTCAATTATCAGCAGGTTTTTACAAAAGACAGCTAGTCTCTTGTATATTTGAGATGCAGTTTATTTTCATAAATGTCACATGAAACTCATGAGTATTTTAACAATATGGATTTTTTGTAGTATAGTAAAATAGCATTTTTTAAATGTTCATACAATGCATCACTGCACACACTGAAGATGCAGTTTGATGATCAGTAAAGGTGACTGTTAACCTACAAAGCTAACTCTACCTCTCCCATCACATTTGTGCTATATAGTGCTCTTTTATCATGTTGCTAATGATAATAGAGTTAAACTGCCTGTGGAAAGAATGCACATGTATTTGTAATTTTATGGTGTGTAAGTAAAGTTAAGAGATGCCAGAGATTGAACGCCCCCAACTTTCCAAAATGCCTAAAGGTGTAATATTTATGTCACAAATTGAAAGGAAAACCTGATAATAATCAGTTAGGGTGAGGTAAAGCTATGAGCCTACGTTAGTGAAGTACATCGGCATGTAGCGTTCAACACTTCATAAAAGGGCAGAGAACAGTTCCAGAAATATAATTGCAGCTGGCGACTACCCAAGCAATTATCACCTTCAAGAGAACTAGCTTTTGCACACTCTGGGAGGGAGACAGGACCTGATCCATTCCTTTTGGTATGATTCTAATTACTGTAAACGTTTGTGAGTGTGTTGCACGCTGCATGATTTTTGAGCATCACGTTGCATGTCCACAAACATGTGGCAGCAACAGGAACGGTTTATTTCCACAAGCCATCACACTCATCAACCACTGACCTTATACAGTTGCTGCATTGCTGCGACCCATACTGTACTGTACAATCAGACATACCACTCAACAGCTACAACGCCACACAAGGACTGAACACACAGACAACACCTTAATTACACAGAAACTTATTTTGGGACTGCCACACACTTGCACCTTGATTTGCTTTGTTTAGCCCATCCTTGTATTGTCTTTATTTTTGTTTACTATTAAATATGTAGTTCATATTGTCTGAGATACCCGTGACCAAAAAAAAACAAAAACACCTTGTTTGTCTTACCATCATTGACCATTAGAGCTGATTCTGAGTATGAACTTGTACCAGTTGATTGTGTACTTGTGATCTTACTGTACTTACTTCAATTAACAGCTGGGAATCTTTTTGTTTAAGAAAGTGAATTAAATACACAAAGATACTGAAGTGATGGCGCACACTATTTCCTTTGGTTCATACATTTTTGTCATGTATACTATATATCATATCATATATCATGTTTAAGCTCGGTATATGTGAGTTTTCATGCCCTTC
>OMLM01013159.1:26929-46522 GCA_900302695.1 Helostoma temminkii | reverse complement strand
CTCAGGAGTCCTCTTCCGCAGGCTTACAGCAATCAGCTGACTATCCTGTAACAGCCCAGGGCTGAGTCAAGCAACAGATTACCTCCTTCTCTTGTCATTAGCAAAGTGGGCATCAATCTTTCAGGTTACAGGAGGCCTCATTCTCTGGCTTCTGAATAGATCTGTCTCCAGTGTTACCAGCTAATTGGCCCTGGCGCCATTGTAGCATTCAAGGTAGTTATTTAGGTGCATTACAGGCGGAGGTTCTGAGAGCTTAGGAGGCTCAGAGAGAAAGAGAGCAACAGAGTGAGAGAGAGAAAGAGAGGGATGGGTGACAGTAATAGGATAATTTGGATCAGAGTCAAAACAATGAGATTACATTGAATGTGTAAGTTGTTGACAGCATGTCTCACTGGTTTGACAAGTTACTACGGTTACCGGGAAGAATGTGACTTACAGTACAGTATCGTGCAACTTTTTTTTTTTTTTTTTGCACAGCATGTTCATTCATATGCATGTGTGAAAGAGATATTAGGTATTAAGATAATGTTATGTAACTTAAAAAAAATTCTGTTTTACGTGTGAATATTTCAACTGTAATAATGGAACACAGCTCACTTTGTATTTTATTTTGAAATCAAAAAACCTTGCGATCTCTAAAACATACAGTTCAATATGCCCCATCCCCCTTAGTTCCTTATTGTTTTCTGTAAGTCGTGTATACTACAACTTCCCTGCACCACGCTGTACTCTCTCCTGCTATTTCTTGTCACAAATCATCTATGTATCACTGAGTAAACTTAATAATTTAATAAAGTACAGATCTATGCACAGTGGTTGGCTTTTTATAACATCCAGTAATGAGGCAGCTGTTTTTCTTCCTTGCAGTTTGACAGCTATATCTACTGTGTGTTCACATCATATGTTAAAGGGCCCCAAATTAATTTTTGATCTCAAGTCAATCAAGTCTTAGCCAAATTTGATTTAAGTTAGATCTACACCACTCATTGGCATAGTATGTGGTACCACATCTGATTCATATCCAGTCTCCAGCTAAGCTGCTCTGTCACATTGGTCATGTGTGTATTTTTTTAACCTCTTACTTCTGTGAATGTGCATCATCGCAGGCAAGTGGTTGTACAAATAACGTTTTTGGTGTTCATATTTGCATGCAAGTCAAATTTCTATTAAACCTTCAGCTGTGTTCACAAAAGAGTTGTATACATGTCACAAATGTGAGGCATCAACACAAACTGATCTGCTACTGACTAAAACATCATAATTAAGCATTAAGGGCCTTTAACATGAACTGAAGGCAAAAAAAGCATTAAACATCAAGAGGGACTGTCAAATATTCAGGATTATATACATGTTCATACTTTAACAGTACTGCAAAGACACTAATCTGAGTGATGTAACTCATCACATCTTACTTTTTTACATGTCTTGAACTTCGTACCAAGTATCAGTAAAGATAGTAAAATTTGCTCGTGTGGTAGCATGAATGAGTGTTTTAATGGGAACGTAAATAGTGTGTGAGTGCAGCCCAGCCTGCTGATTATCCCAACCAAACATTCCACCACTTCAAAGCTTCTGCTGTAATTACAATGCTCTGAGGTGTGCCCGACCCACACAACCAGAGGCTTCTCAAGCTACTCTGTCACACATACACACACCCTCGTACATACTGAACTGTATGAACTTTTATGTTTCTCTCTCTCTCTCACACACACAAACATGTTCAGACAAATTGCTTTCGCTATTATCAGGCTTAAATGATATTATGGAAAAAAGGAAGTGGGATGTGTGGGTAATTTTGCTACACCCAAGAGAGCACCCTTCTCATTTCTACCCCTCCTCCTTGCTTCCTTCCTTCCTTTATTCCTCCTTCTTCATGCACAAAATCCTCTTCAGATCTTTGGTCACACAAAGTTGTGGTTGCATTAATTACATGTCTAAAATACATATATTTAACATGCTTGTAGTAGATGCCATATTTTATTTATACCAATTCTAATGCAACACATACAGTGAATCTAAGCAAACCTCACCTTAGATTTCATTTTACTCAAATTAGGCTTTGCATTGCATATAGATGTGTCATCCATACCAACATTGGATTGGTGCCAGACAAAACTTTCCAAGTAAGGCAATTAAATCCCTACTGTCTCTGTTAGAATATATAAACTTGGAACTTTTGCTTTTGAAACTTGACAAAAGATAGATTGGCACAAGAATAATTTGTTCTTCCTTGTTAGATCTGGCCTATTTCATATCTCATTTTTCAAAATTGGTAACGAGAGGGAAATAATAGCTTAATAGCTGGATTTAAAAACAATCTCTTCAAATCTGGCCTGGAGGTAAATACAGGTTTTGTGTTGACAAAGAGATCAAATATGGTGAAGAAGAAGGAAAGACAAAGAGGCAAGGACTGCAGGATGGAATGTAAAAAAAAAGGATGTGAGGAAAGAGAGTCAGAAGAAAAATAAGCATGAGGAAAGGACAAGAATAAAAGTTTTACAAGGAAAATGAAAAAGGTAAAGACAGAAAAAAGAAAGTATAGAAAGAATAAATGAAACAATAAACACAGTTGATTAAGTAAGTGACTAAGTAAGTGAAGTTAGGAGTGAGAGGAGGAAACACACCACTGACACCTCAGCTAAGAACAGGTTCTGTGAATAATGACTGACAAGGTGCCTGTGGGGCATGCATGCACGGTGGGGATCCTGAACAGAGCTGCCAAAAAATTTTAAAAAAGGCAGCAGTTTCTCCCTTGAGGAGTCAGTCCTTTCATCTGGCCGCTCACTGGCGCCTTCACAAACCTCTGATTGTCTGTGAAATAACTCCACTTTAATAAGGCAGCAGCCTCCTGGGAACTGAGTCCTGCTGCAGCCTGACACTGCTACTCAGAACTGCTGGTTTCATGTAAAAGTGTAGAAGAAAAATCGAGCAGTTGCTGTTTTTTAATGTATCTGCTGGGATATTTGAAAGTGCTTTTAAATTAAAGGCTACACTGAAAAGGAAAAAAAAACTGTGAATGTTTGTATTATTCTCTGAAGTTCTCAAGTGAGATTATTAGTTTTGCCTCCAGTGAGTTTTTACAAGAACAACTGAAAAAGCAGCTTAAACTTGTGGGAGTAGAGGTTGTAATATCGTAGTCCTGCACTGCTGTAAGCTGTGTATGAACAAGACACGATCGCTCCCAATCAAAACTGCCAGATGACGACTGTAGATGGGACTTTGTGACATAAAATCAATAATAATGATTCAGTGGCAGAATGGTTCCAATCAGCAATGGTCCAGGTATTAAAGATGAGCAATTAGGTGACAGACAAATTACTTGAATAAGCATGATGATGCAATGAAATTTGTATGTGAAACATCTTTTCGGCTCAATATAGTTCTGCCATCGTCTTCATCAGGAGTCTTACATCTGATATGGTGTGAAATTATACATAGAAAAATTACAATGAGATGCTTCATGAGAATCACAATGAGCCATTTTATGTCTAATGTGCATAGAGAATGGGTTTGTATCATAGGGCAGAAAGATAAATAAGTCGACTACAGACATGGAGAGAGGCGTGTGACTATCTCTTCTAGATTGTCCCCATCGCATCTCAGCTGTAGCGAGCTGAGGATTTTAATCCCTACAGCTGTTATTTAGTGAAGTAATATACTCTGTAATTTGAGTGTGACCCAATTTCTTTCAGTGCTTGACTGACATAGCGTAAAAAAAATCATTTTGAGTTATAACTGGAAAGTCCCAATGAAGGGGCGAGCAGACAAACCAGAGCGAGATCAAGAAGAAAAGGGATCAGTGTTCCATCCTGGGTATAATTCTCCATAATTATCCACATGGGGCCCATGTTTACACATACAGTCTCATGAGGTTACAGTTAGAACTAATCTATTACTGAAGCTTAACATGTGATAATGTGGAGGCACAAGCACATTACTTTTGAAGACCTTTTCCTTGAATTCACCTATTAAATCAAAGCGGAAACATGTCATCAAACTTTTATAAATGATTTGAACCATCAGAGATCAGAAGGTCCAGCTGCAGACGTCAAACTGTGCAACTTTTGCTTTATTCAAGCTCCCACACATTGTTAATGGTGTCATCGTATGTTTCATCTCTGCTTTGCCAGAAGCTTGTGATGCTGCTGTTTAAAGAGGTTGTTAAGCTCAACAGGATTTCTAGCTATTTAAATAAAAATTTTATGAGACCAACCTTAACAGCTTTGGGGAACTGGTGTAGATAAGTAAAATGTCTGGTTAAAATAGTCATTAAATGAATTAACTAGTGATGTTGGTCTAAATCGATCAAGTTTTACATTTATTTATATTTTCACCGCCTTTCAACCTTTGCTGCTTTCAAGTACGCCACATTATCTTCTAATCTGACACACTTCAGAACTTAAGTCGCCTTTAATTAACGTATTAACAATAAGAAAATACGTGTAAACATAAATCACGTTGTTGGCGCTGATGATTTGCACTCCTTAACAACATGCAAGCATGTTCTTTTCCCGACTGCCATTGAAGGCAACATCTGCCCTGCCGTAAACATTTTGGGCTGCAGTGATTGGTCAAAGTTGAGTCGTGTCAACGTGCGTCTTCACACTCCCACATACTACTTGACAGCTTCATAACATTGCGCTCGCCGGAGAAAGACTCACCTGGCTGCGACTCTGCTCCGTCCGCTTGGAGCTCACTTGTTTTTCGGATGAGACCTGCTGGAGAGATGGCCTCTCAGGAGACTTTTAACGACTTGGAGTGCAGTTCTTCCGAGGAAGACAGTCACCGTGCGGACTTGGCAGAGCAGACGGCGGAGGAAAAGACATCCCCGGTGGTGCGTCGACATCACCCGTTCAGTGTTGAGGCGCTCATGTCCGGGAGGAAGACGGACGGTCCCGACGGAGAGTCCATTTGTTGTAAACCAGAGGGAGTTTCGGTGGAGGTGTCCTCCACAGGTTTAAACTCTCTGTATCTGTATCGTGAGACATGCAGTCCTCCTGGGGGAAGCCGAAAGAGCTCAACGACTGCGCCTTCGTCGCCGGTAAAATCCGAGGCATCAGAGTCCGAGGATTGCGCAACGTGGGTCACCAATACTGCGTTTTCCACACAGCCCCGTAAGTTCATAACATTGTATTGTGCTACGAAAAGGCTGGATATGAATGAAAGCTGTGTATTCAAATGGACCGTGAATATCCATCATCATGACGTCTCCTGTTGGATAGGCTTTAAGCTTGTTTTTAAGTATGAAGCCAGAATGCTGTAAAAATTGAACCAGTTACTTGACTCTCTTTATTTTATTGGGTTTGTTGTGTGAAGAAGTACTTCTATCTTTTAAATATGTAGCCTACCATAATAAGGTTACAATCAAAATATAGAATGGCCCTAAAGTGCAAAGTACAAATAATCCTCATTCTAACATCTTTGTTTCCTCTCCTAGGTCACATCAATCCTGCCTGTCAGTTAAGAAAACATAAAACGAACAGAAAGCCTCGCACTCCCTTCACCACATCTCAGCTCCTGGCCCTGGAGAGGAAGTTCAGGCAGAAGCAGTACCTGTCCATCGCCGAGCGGGCAGAGTTCTCCTCCTCCCTGACGCTGACAGAGACTCAGGTGAAGATCTGGTTCCAGAATCGCCGGGCAAAAGCCAAGAGGCTACAGGAGGCTGAGCTGGAGAAACTCAAGATGGCAGCTGATGCCAAGACGGCAGCGGTGGCGGCGGCCGCTGCTGGAGCTTTACATCCTGGCTTCACGTTACCACTGTCGCTGGGCACCATGTCACTGTATGGACAGTCTTACTCTGCCTATCACCACCACCACAACAGACCCTTACTGCCCATTTCACCCTTAGGACTGTATGCTACTCCTCTGGGCTACAGCATGTACCATTTATCATAAAAATGGAAATATAAGACTTTGGTGATCCCAGGATTCCCAAAAATGGACATATAAATCTTCCGCACTATGACTGCTTGATTCAACTTTACAAGCACTTCAAGTCAACTTAGATAATGTATTTTTTCCCACAGGGAGGATTAAAAGAACTGTCCTCTGCCCCTTTGGACTGCCTGTTTACATGACCTATCTGTAAGAGGAGGGGGCGTTGTGGTCCATCTGCTTATACTCTCCACTTGCGTGCTTCCGCAATAACTGAGCTAGACTTGCACTGGGCACAATAATAAAGACTGCAACTTTTCACTGAAGCCTTTCCGCTCATCAGATACAGTGCCTCATGTCGAAAAAGGGCCTTATTATCAAGACACTTATCAAGATACAGTACACTGTATGGATGAATGAGTGTTTCAGCAACTCAGGCAAAAATAAAAACATATCACTGAAGCATTCTTTTAATTTCCATTCTTGAAATACTTTCAGATTCAGGTTTGTGGTGCTGTAAAGACGGGAAGGTTTAACCCTCAAATGATTCACCACAGTGTAAACTTTGTTTGCGTTTAACGTCTAGCAGCAAATGTTTTTATTTCATTTATGGACAGACATTTTTGTTGTCTTTAAAATACAGTGCTGGGAATGTACGAATGCCTAATGTTGTGTATTTATGGTGGGTTATGAGAATATAGAACAAAATTTCTCACCAAAATTGTATTTATATTGTTGGTGTTCCTGAGCGTCCCTTTGAAAGGGCTCTCTTGTGCTATCTATGCAGTTTTTCCACTAATGTTTTATCAAATGAAAAAAACAATTGAAGCCTTTCCTTACTCCTTTTAATAAGTGACATTTAATTTCCAGTGTAAAGAATAAAGTAGTATTATGTAAGTGTACATCTACGTTCACTGAAGAGTTTTCAAGAAATGTCATATTTTAAGTAATTTACTGGTGAAACCAACCACTTATCTATTTGTTCCTCTTATTCATCCTTCCGCAGATAGAGCTACTCTTTGTGTTTGCTTATGCCGTCGTGCGTATGTGCGTTTGTGTGGTTTAATCCAGTGCATGTTTCCCATCAGACAGTGGCCAGTTCAAGGCAATGTTTGATAAACCATAAATGATAGTCATAAATTATCCAACTTCACAGATAGTTCCCGTTATTACTGAGCTGTCATCTATCACACTGCACAAACCTTTTTTTCTTTTCAAAGATGAGATACACTTTTATAAAGATGCTTTGTTTATACAGAAATACATTCTGTTGACTTCCTGGCAATCATTATCTCTGTATTTACGACCAACAGTGAGTTAGTCAAGTTTCACGACAGTAGCGTGAGAACTAACAACAGCATTTATCTCTGTAATAGTTGGGTGGGTTGACAGTTTGGGATAAACAACATGAAACTATTTTAATCTCCTATTAAATCTCCCCAGCACCTACAGTAGCAATGTTAACTCAGACTGAAAACAATGCATAATAATCTTTCAGTTTATGATATGTAAATGTGCATTATTTTTCATACATTTATTGTTGATTTGCTCACTGATTAACAACTTATCTTGAATCTCTTTGAATTAGCCAAATTGTACCAGACCCAATCTCCCTGTTTAGTCCCCAGTTGAGGTTGGTGGCATATAGGGCTGCTAAAGGGTGCTTGTATCGGTTGCAAGAGCAACTTGTGTGACTTTGATGCAATAAGTAAATCATTTATGGGCAGCAGCAGCATATTTATGAGGTTCCCCTTTAATCAGAACAAGGCAGCGAGGGGCCAACAGGCAAGCAAAAGGAGTAGCTTCTAAGGCAAGCAATCAGTCTAATGAAGTACATATTGGAAGGAGTGGCTTGGTTATGAAACATCAGGTTTTTGTCACTTTGTTGAATGGTGTTGAATTTCAGTCTTTTTGTTTGCAGGGTTGCTGTTACCACTGTGTTTCTTGCTGTCGTTAGCCTGACAGTGATGACAGTTTTTGAGTTTCTGTATTCCTTGTATGGGACAATATGTGGCTGAGCTCTTCTTTTTCTCCTTAAGTCATGCACCGGTCTCTTACATCCTCTAGTGGCTGTTTGTGATACGGCATCATGACAAGAAAACTGCTTCTCACCTCAATGTTAGTTTGAGTTTATCAGACTCATTGTAGACACTGGGAACTAAAGCACACAACACACAAAGGCACATGCTAAAGATTAATACAAACACAGATCGTGCAGTAGCTTATGATTGACAGTGCAGCAACACAGTTTATAGTTTTGTACCATACAGTAAACTGTATCTCTATATTATTTCTATTTACTATTTTGCACAGTAATGCTATGATATCCCAAGACAAGACAAAATATAACTAGATCAGATGTTGGATGGAGCAGATGTGGTCCTGCATGTTTGGCATCGACCTGGCCAGGAGTAGCACAGTGACTGTTAATGATGTTTGTAGATTAACTATGAATCCCAGTGTGCAAATAGTGAATATGTAGAGGACTGCCAGGCTCAAGATGTTGGGCATAAGGGGATCTTTCCATTATGACAATAATCTGAAACACACTTTAATAAGCACACTAAGGTAAAAACTTGTATCATCCATTGCCTGTGGGATTGATCCTGTCATGAAAATATACAGTATAGCAACATACTATAATCTGTCAGAACTTTTTACTTAATATTAATTTGTTTAATTCTTGGAACTGGAGCTTTAATAAATTGGCAGTATTTATAATTATGCATATTTGAGTGATTTTGACAAGGGCTGTGCTGGACTGTGTAGGTCTGCATAGGCATCTAACGTGTTGTGTATTTTTATATTGGTGAATTGTATTTACTATACCTATAGACAATTATTACAATTATCCAAATGCTGAGGTTATATATGTGTATATTAATACTATGATATCCAACAATTTTTATTATATGGAGACATTTAGTTTCAGGATACAGTTAATGAAATGTCACATGCTGCATTGCCTTTTTTTAGACACATAAGCATAAGCCTTTAGATACTGTGTGTGATAAGGCATCAAGCTGGGAGTGCTTTGCTTGTCTGAGGAGCTGCATGTCAACCTGAGAATATTAAAATGATTTTTGAGCTCCTCTACACTGTAGGTCTCCCCTGTATTTTACTGTGTCCTGCTGTTGACCATTTGGGGAAATTGATTCTTTGATTATGCTGGGATTCCTTATGAGACTCGGTGCGATCCCAAATAATACGTGATGAATGATTTATTTCTTTTTCATTGTGTCATTGTGTCATTGTGTCATTGTGTATTGCTGCATGAAAGCATGAGCACGAGCCACTTGTCTTATAATCAGTCCACGCTTCAGCAGAGCTGGAGAAGGATTCCTGAGACGGGGCTGCAAGTTAGAATTCAAGAAGATGCTACTTGATCATATGATTATGACTACAGTTATATTCTTTTACCCCACTGGACCACCAGAGTTAGGTAGCATGTATTAGGATGGATAAGCCTGGTTCTAATCTTTTTCAAATAGGCAATAGGGCCTATAATTCTCCTCAGCTAGCGAGTGCAGCTCACCAACTCACCAGGTAAACACTGCCTGAATAGTAATGAATATTTGAGAACTGCAAATGTGTTTCACAGTGTGTATATTCTCACTAGTCTAATGTAATTTCTTCTCTTTCTTAAGTATTCAAAATAGCAGTTAGCCTTTTCTGCTGCTGTGCATTTGTCTATTTAACTTGTTTACATACACTAATGAAGCCTTGGGCACCGCCTTCCAGAAACAAAGAGAATCCCATGTGAGATCCTATGCACAGATTAGGACATGATGCACAATAAGGCTGTTGTTGTGTGTGTATGTGTGTGTGTTGCAGACATCCCTTGAGAGCTGCACAGTTGCAGATATAGGGAAAGTGCCTGGAGCAGGACAGTGTAAAAGCTGGATGGCCAGTACTGAATATTAAACTGGACACACACAAATACACATTCACACATCTCAAAGGAATGCCTGTTTCTGTTTGACTGATTTCTGCGACACATCTTTGGACACTTACAAAAAGAATATTTCCTACTCAATAGTCTATAAAATACATATGCAGTCTCAGAAATAATAATGCCATTAAAGCTTTAACAGGATTTCCATCTTTATGTCTATTAAGAATATGTGTTAGTTAGAGCTCCGTGTTTTGTATATATATATGTATTTGTCTTGTTTTTGTCTTTGTGTCTATCTTTCATATGAAGCACTTTATGATCTCCAGTGTAGAAAGATGCTGTATAAATAAGCGTTACTTATATGAACAGAAAACTCTAAACTCCCATGTATCATTCCAAGAAGAGTTATTGATTTATTCCTGCACAATGGTGTTTAACCAACACATGTCACATGGCGATAACAGTCTGTACAGGGAACATTTACACCATTTCCTATACAGGAGTACATATGAACACGCATAGTTTGATCAAAGCTATTTTCACATCAAAAGAGACACTTTGCTTTTCTGTGGGAGCTCCTGCTTTAGCATTCCAACTAATTGTATAACAAGAAATAATGAGACAGAAGCAGAATAAGGCCTTGATTGGAGCACATATACCCTATTGGTAACTAAGTGTAGATAATTAACCAACCTCATGTTACTTTAATAGGGGGCATCTCTCATTTTGTTCACTTCAAAGAAGTTGCAAGAGTACTTAATAAACCAAGTTCACACAGACACATTAACAAGGCCTATAAACAAACATTTATACTTATATAGTGAATAGATGCTTAATACATCTCTTAGTTTCTGAAACACCAGTGAAAGGCTGTTTAGATCACTTACATTGTGCTTTAGTTGCCATTGTTATCTCAGCTAATAAAGGCCCCACTTGACATAACACTTGTACAGGAAGCTATTAAATAAGCTCATCACATGTTGAGTGGCTGTGGTAAAGTGATTAAGCGTTTAGTTGTAGAAGTGGTACATAAGTAGAATAAACATGGACAGATGCACAGAATGATGTTGAGTGATAATTTGCACTGGTTTACTAAATCTTCTTAATCTGCGCTGATTAGGTAAACCAAGCTTAAAGTGAATATCCTTTGTTGATTTTCTTAAATAAATCAATATTTACTGCAATTACCAAGTCAAAACCTATTGGCTTCAGTTGTTTGAAGACACCTGGAATGTGGATTGAAAAGAAGTCATTACGATGGTCAATGCAGGGCCACAGTTTGTCAGTCCATTAGGCCACCTGAGAGTTTCACAGATCAGCTGCTGATATTAGAAGACACCTTTCATTGGGTATTACCCTAAGCATTATTAACATAAATCAATGTAGTTGTTTAATGAGAAAGATGTAGCCTTCATAACATCCACAGCTAGACAATAGATAAAAGTAAGTGAGTATTTTATTTTTTTAAAAAGAAAAATAAAGCATTTACGCTGTAATGCATTAAGTTTGCAACAATAGCATGTTTGAAGGGCATATAAAAGAAAAGACAAATAAAATAAATTGTAGATGAGACTCCTTAGAAAGACAGTAGGGGTGAAGTCCCTTTTTTATCCAGTAGGTGTCACTGTAGCAGCAAAGTTTAACAGGAGTAGCCCCATTATGCATCAATGAAACCCAACCAAGCAGACACCATTCAGCAGCAGGCTTTACTTTAGCTGCTGCTCTAAAAATAGAGTTAAAAGAGACTGAATGAAATTTTACTCATCAATGGGCTTCAGCTGTTCATATCTGTGACGAATTTAAGAGTGTGCCTAACCTGGGATTATTTGGTGAATTGTGAATTGAGAGTAAGTGTTTCAAGATGCAATAATTACTTTTTTGCAGATTTTCTAGGAAATTATTTGAAGAAAATGGGAGCAGACATGTTGCCTTTCAGTTGTTCTAGTCCATTTTATGTTTCTGGGTTACATACAGAGCATCTGTTTTGTTCCAGTGAGATGATGCGATTTGTTGTTGATACGGCCTGCACATCAGCCCAGTTGACCACCTAGTGAGACTTACAGTATGAAAGGTTAGCCCCAAGTGCAAGTTCTTATTTTAAACACGTGTACATGTAGGAACAAGTCATGGAAAATCCTACTGCAGCTACAAGCTGCATAAAATCAAAAACTGGACATAAGATAGAAAAGGCGGTATTCTCTTGAGTTTGTTTTGGTTCTTAAAAGGACATCTAAAATCAGTCATGGGGCTTTTAAAGATGAGTTGCCAGTTTTCCCTTTTTTATAGATTGCAACCTCCTAGACTAAAAAAAAATAACTTCCACAAAAATCTCTTACAAGCAGATACACACTCAGTGTATATATGCTTTGATGTGATTGCCTCCTGTTTTTCTTCCTCTCTTGCTAATAAGCAGGCGATATGCACACTGAATAAAAAAGGGATTAAAGGATTGTGTGTGAGAAACGGCATGAGCGAGAGTGTATCTCCTCACACTCGTTTGGAACATCTTATATAAAATGTGCACTGCATTTTTTCAGTTTATACATGAAATGTAATTTATTTCTGGCTCTATATTTTATGTATGTGTGTTTCTGTGGGAAGAGAGCAAAAATGACAATTTGTGTGTGAACTGTTAAAATATGATGGGTATCATATACTGGACTGCACAGTGCTTCAAGTACATTTGGTAACCACCCCACATGCATCTCCTAATCCAGAGGTTCCTCTAAATCCAACAGACTGTCCAGTGTGATGTTCATGTGCCAGATTATCACATACGGCTACAAGACTGTGTCCGTGTGAGCCAGCGAGTTTAAATACATAGATGGCCGTGTTCCTGTGCAGCTACATAACTTCATGTGCCAGAGTGCAAAGTAATAAAGGATTTTATCACCCTCAAACATGGTTGGGATTTAAACCAAAAAAGGTCAGTGGAAACTGCTTGAGGGATTATATTTTGGTGACTGTTGTATAAATCACAACACAAACACTTATCACAACACAAACATGCAGTGAGAGTATCGACAGAAATAAAGCCAGTTATCTTTGCGTATACTACGCACACTCCTTTCACACGGGACAACGCTCATTATGCATTCGCTGACTTCCCCCTCAAATATAGATAAAAGCACACATGCTTACAATTTCACACATTTTGTTGCACAAAGATTAAAGGAAAGTTCGCAGCAGAGATGTTCCAATGTGGAATACAAGCACAAATCTCTTGGCACAAAGCATTTGAAATTAATGTTGTAAGAATGATGCTAACAAATAGAAATTCTTTCTGATCACAGTGAGATTACAGTATCTCATGTGAAGTTAACACATTCAGTCTTTCCTTGACTTCTTTGTATGTAAAGAAAACAAAAATAAGATCATATTATATATTTTTGATAACCAGATGGCACCTCATGTAATATTAAAATAAAAATGAAGTAACAGATTAATAAACGTGACTGAGACATAAAGATTGACTGACAATATTAATAATAGAACAATAATAACAATAATAATAATAACTTGTTTAAAGTTTGCAGTAATATCAGTTTACTACAGGGCAAGATAACGACAAAAACCTGAAAAATATTGACCAGCAAATTAACACTCTATGAGTTATTGTTGGCTAACAATAACAAAAACACAACTAACTAGACGTCCTGGAGAAACAGAACAATATCAGTGCCATAAAGAGAAGGATGTTTTTGTCCTCACAACAAAAGTGAGTCCAACATATCTGGGCCCTCAGCTACTAATGTTAGATGTTCTACTTTTTTAACAAGCTGTTTGCTAACTTTCTGTTTGCAAATGAATGCCACACCGGTGGACTATAGGTAGTTTCCTGCTGTTGCTAAAAATGAGGTTTATGGAAAGAAAAATACAAGGCACAAGCAACAGAATCAGAGCACACTGTATAGTTTGTGTGTGGGGGGATTTGAAATCCAGCTGTACGCGTACAATAACCTAGGGGATTTCATTAGCTACATTTCCTCTCACAGGGTCAGATGTCCTTGCATGGATGGATGTACATGGAGTCATGTACATGACTCACTGGGAAGAGGGAAGACCTCCCACACTGGAGCCTCTGAGGAGCAAAGGCAGCAGGAGGGTCTGGCTGTCAGTCAGCATCCTACGCATCGTGCATCCCTAAGAGTCAGCAGAACTCTCCACTGCTGCGTCACATTAAAGGGAAGATGACCTGAGGGTGGTGGCCGCCTGCTTTGTCAGTCTAACAAAGCCTGTTTGGCCCTTTCGTACCATTGCAAGGGCAATTTGCTGTGTGTGACCTTTCAAAGGGCAATGTAACATGACAAGAGCTGTTAACATCTGAAGAGCACCTACGGGTTTCTGAAGATATAGGCCATTCTTACAGTTTTAGACTTCAGCCGTTTGTCATCTTTAAAATAGTCATTTCTCTGGCTTAATCTTTGTGATCTATGAGGTTATATTTATGTAAGCCAGCAGCTTCCTGCTTACACCCTGCCAATGATTTCATGGCTCACAGTGATCACTGAGAGGTAGTAGAGGACAACACCAGAGAAAATTGTCAACACAAATCAGGAAGCAGGATGCAGTTATGGCATGTACAATTCTGCCGACAATACACACCACATATATACAAATCATATAAAAAGGGAAAACTCATGAACTTGTAGATAAACTTACATTTCAATACAGCTAAGACAATGTTACACTATGGCATTCAGCACTTTTTGGTGCCAGTGTGTGCCAACATGTTGCATGGCTCTAACATCACCTCTGGCTTAATTAATTAAAATGCTGTGCTGTGAAACAGGATTTTGGGATGTACCAATTTTCCAGGGTTTCATAACTTACTTGGATAACAATCTTCAGACTGTAGAACCCATCTATACCTGTATGGGAAATTTATGGACCTGGATAAGCACAGCAGTATGAACATATACAGTACACGGCTGCTCCACCTGATCTCACATGGTGGGAATTAATTTTAACTCCACTCCAGTCTTCTGGAAAGACTCTGAACACAATTTTGAAGCCTGACATAGAGCACCATGTTAGATGGATGAATGGATGATCTGCTAAATACATTCAGAGAGCTTTAGAGACTACAATTATCGTGACACAAGTCTCATTTTATTCCTTCCATTACAACCACATTAACTCTACACTAGTCAGTTTCATGCATCATATCTGCATAGCTGTATAATAGGTTTTAATTTGGCACAATATGTTGTTTTTATAATATGTTGAGACCTGTCCAGGAAGTACCCCACCTCACGCCCAATGACAGCAGGGATAGGCTCCAGCATTCCTGTGAACCTTGAGAACAAGCGTTTAAGATAATGGATGGATGAATGTTGTTCTTTCCATACAAGCATATGTGAATATTCATGTTTGTGAATGCATGCATCTGTGTGCTCAATTATGGATGTAAGTGTGCACACTTTCTATCCTTTTTGTTTGGATGCCCAGTGTGCATGTGTGTCTATGTGTAGCAGTAAGTAACACTGCTCCTCAGTGGAGGATGTCAGTAAACCGGCTAGCCTCTGGGGTTTAACTTCCCCTCTACACACTGTGAATGCTGTTCTATTCTAGGAACTTGCCTAAAAACAGAGAGGAACACAGTTGTGGCGTTTTCTGACACTCCTACCTCTGGTGCAGCTGCTGTTTAGTTGCATCAGGGGAGGGCAAGAGGGAGGGAAGGAGAGACATGAAAAGGACAGAATGGATGAAAAAAGGAGATGCTGAGGAGAGACATTCGCCTTGAGGGCATTTATTCAGTCAGCCAGCAATGCATTTACATAACCAGCTGACAAGATGGGCAGTCAACTAACCAGCCGCTCAGTAATTCATCAAACTAAATAGAATACTAACATGTCTAGCCTGCCTGAGCCTAACTGAGCTGAGTTGTTTAGAGGTGACAGTCTAGGACTTCGACTGTGGCAGGTGTGCGACTCACTTTCATATGCCCCCCTGACCAGGGAATGCTAATAGAAAGTGGCAAGCCAGAGGGTGTGCAAGAGGATGCAGAAGGGTATGTGTCTGAGCTTCATGAGATAAATGGAAAACACAGATGAATGGAAGGGTATGTAAGGTGTGAATTGCCAAACAGGCACTGGCGTGGCTGTGCCATGAGTTGTGTGCCATGCTCTGTAGAGGGTTTTGTGTGTGTGTGCATGTGTGACATAAGAGGGCAATAGTTCAGTTTCTGAACTGCACTTTTAGGATGTTTGGCAGGCAAACACTGCTATCAGTGTACAGTGAATTGTGTTTCCTTTTTTTATTCTGTCTGCAAAGTTTAGGTTATTGTAGGTGGTGCTCTTTGCCTCTTAGCAGAGTCGGTCTTTGCTGTTCATGCTAAATACCAAGCTTTTGTTATGTTTTTCCATATTTGCAACATTTGTGTTTATTTCAGTTTTTTAATTCCAAGTGCTGTTAAAAGAAAAATACAACGCAGATACTGTAAAACATCAATTCTTCCTTTTTGACACCACTTGCCTAGAGTGACTAATGTAACTTGCATTATTGCAAAGAGACTGGCACAGCAGTTGTTTATTTAAATGAAAAAAAAAAAAGAAAATGATCACCACATTAACAATCTCATCTTTATTCTCTATCATCATTTTTCTCCTAGAGTGACTAAAGCCACTCCATGCAGAGAATGATAAGAGTCCTGAAGGACCAAACTCATCATACACAAGAGTATAACTGGACTGCAAAACAAAATTTATCTTGACGCTATTTCAAAGACATTAAAAAACTATTTTCAAGAACTTCAGACAAAACATTTAGGGGCTTAACATTGGTGAAACTAATGAAATTGAGTTTTTAGAAAATGGTGCAGAGTTTTAAAATATACCAATTGAGGTATTTATGGATAGTGATACAAACATACACACAGAAGATATAATCAAACCAGACCAGTTAGAAGAAGAATAATCTGAGTCCTCATAGGGGTCACGGGCGTGCTGGAGCCTATCCCAGCTGTCATACAGGCAAGGTATAGCCTGGACAGGTCGCCAGTCCATCACAGGGCCACATATAGACAAAAAACAGCCATTCACTATCTCTCCTATGAGCAATTTATGTCTGCATGTCTTTGGACTGTGGGAGGAAGCCAGAGTGCCCAGAGAGAACCCACGCAAACATGAGGAGAACATGCAAACACCACACAGAAGGACCTTGGCCAACCCTGGAATCGATCCCAGGACCTTCTTGCTTTAAGGCAACAGTGCCACTGCACCATCCTGCCAACTGCTCATAAGTAGCTCAAGAGTAAACTACATGACAGTCTGAATTCCATTTTCCTATTATACCATCAGTCTGGAAACACATGCAGTTTTGTCTCTTTCTCCCTGTGATGCACGCAGATGTAAACACACACAAACATCTGACAAAATGGAGGGCATAATTTGGGTTGGTTACAAGGTGCATGTGTGATTGAATGTGTGAATGCCAGCTTTGAGACACACACACGCACACACACACACACACACACACACACACCTTCTTCTCAGTGGTTGTTGCAGGTACATGACAGAGGCTGCTGACACAACATCCCCTTCTCAGCTGTGGCTAATAGATTAGGCCAGAGCTAATGAAGTAGAAATGGAGTGCAGAGAATGAGCTTTTTATCTCAGCTACTTGTGGGAGGCTGGACTGCCAAGACAATACAGCCTCACGGTCACATGCATCCACCAATCAGTCAGGTTGCAATTTACACGCCAGTTTGTCCAGACTAATCAGTTCATTTTTGAGTCCAAGTGGATGTAGTAAAATTCCCTCCATGTGTCCCTGAGCTACTGGGTTGACTAGACGTGACACCATAGCGACTTTGACCACGAAAATATATATTCACTTTATCCTTGAGTCTATGGGGATGCTTGTGCCAATTTTAAAGAAATCTCCCGAAGAAGTTCTTGATATATCACATTCTCGAGAATGGAAAGAATGTGAGGTCACAGTAACCTTGAATTTTTCATGGCCAAAATGTTATTGTGCTGTGGCTGTCTAGGCAGCATAAAACCGCCTATGCATGTGGCTCATAAGCACATTTAAAAAATGTTTACCATAAATTTTATCTCTATCTCTATTGCCTTCTCTTCTCACCTTAGAGCATTCTGGTCACCAAAGATCTAATACCTAATGAGTTGTTTATTACCAGCTGATGCTTCTTTCAACAGTCTCCTCTAGGCTGCCCCCACATTAGCAATTATCTGTAATTGCTCTCCCTCTTCAAACAAAATATTTCAATGCTTAGCGCTTTGATATACTACTCTGATGACACATATGATTTGAAGTATTTCACTTTTTCCCAGCCCGTCTTGGAAGGGTATATAACAGAAAAGCACATGGATTTGATGGATGGGGAATTAACTCACACTGCCTTTTAAGAAATAAAGTTTATAAAGATGTCTGTCCACAGCTGTGTGCTATTTATTGATGCAACAAAGAAAGCTAATGCAATAACCTTTCCTGTAATAGATAAACTTCTGATAATTGCATGGTGTACCCTGTGAACTTTGTAATTAAACAACATGTCAATACAAGCTGACCCAGTTGTCCTTTAAAATAAAAGTCAATCAATCATCAATATTTCACAATCAAAATTTCAATGGTATGTGTGGTAACATTTTACTTATACATGCAATGATTTGTCAGTTCACCATTAGACTACAGTATGAAGAAAATAATTTAATTAATATAATTTCCAAGAAAAAAATCCTAACATTTTCCAGCTTCTTAAATGATCGTCTGTAGCGTTTCTTTGTCATATGAGTGTAAATTGAATATGTTAAGGTTTTGGACATTCAGACAATAAAGGATATTAAAACACCAAATTTAGCTCTGTCAGACCTGAATAAAGGTATGGTGCTCACTAGAAAAGCACATGACAGACACATGACAGTCAGAACATTTACATAAGATCAATGTGCTGTTTCTAAACTGACTAGGTAATGAAGCAGTTATTTAATTCACAGCCTAACAAAGCAAAACAACATTTATGTAACATAAACATGTCAGTATAATCTAAATGGCATAAATATGCAGTACAGTTAAGACAGAGGAGCCTTGTTGCGCTCTAAACTGCAACAATTTCTATCTATTCATTTATTATCTTAACCACATGTCCTGTTGAGGGTACACCATTCTATCACAGGGCTGACAGACAGAGACAGACAAGTTTAACGAAGGCATTCACAAAACATTTCACTGCTGCTTTTACCAGAGAGATGCAAGTTATTTGTGTTTTTAGCCATTTGAGCCTGCTGTAAAAGAAGCTGTAGACACACACAAACTGGGAGACGCATATAATGCCATTTGTATAATATTTGATACACAAAAATCTTTTGATTAAATAATTATCATAGACTTCTGATGTATCAAATGTAATACATCAAAAATCTTACATTTAGAAATAATTTCTCAAAAAAAATTTTTGGGCTTTAAAGGGTTAACAGACTTTGATTCCAATCTCTGGAGAGTCACTTGATGTCATTTGGATACAATATGATTACTACCAAGCAAATCTGTAAAATTATTTATTTTAAATATTCAAACAAAGCTCAATTAACAGCTGTATTGGCATTGGTATACAAGAAGACAAAAAAACAATCTGACACATAGATTTACATCCTTATTTCCTGTGCACATGATGTACACATGAGAATTTTTTCTTTTTCTTTTCTTATTTTCTTTTTTTTTGTCCCTTAGGGACTCTGTGTATATGAATTATTCAAAGATTTAAAAAAAATAGCGACCCATTTCAGGCTCCATATAATCTGTCAAAAATGGATAAATTGTTCTTCAAATTCAAACAGATCTGCAAAAATTCCCAGAGAACT
>OMLM01013159.1:14773-26909 GCA_900302695.1 Helostoma temminkii | reverse complement strand
GAACCAGAAGAGTGGCATTTGATTAAATGGCTACTTGGCTCCTCTGTGTATTATATCAATCATCACATTCCTGTGTAGACAATGAAAGATACATTTCGCTGTATTGAGCAGCACCAGCGGAGGTCAGAAGCAATCTGACAGGAGGGAATTGTGGTTTAACAAAATAATTTATTGAAGCACAAACTGTTGGTAGAATTTATCTTTCCTCAGAGCATCCTTCAAGCTCAGTGTTAATCAAACATCCTTACTCCACAATATAACACATAGAGACAATTTGCGTTACCAATACCTGGAATTGTCCATTTAGAAACATCCAATGTGAACTTTTTACCAATAAATTGACTTGAATAGCCTCAGGTAATGGGTTTGCTTATACACCCCAGGCTTTATATGGAGTATAATATTGACATTGTAGATTGGGTCTCAGAATATTGGTAGCTTTCCCATTGTTTTTTATCGATTCTTTACACACTACACTTTAGGCCACAATAAATGAAAATCGGTGTCATTTTTACACTGTTTTGTGAAGAGGTTTCCTGTGGATAATGGCTAATCTTTGCAGAAAGTCAATGCTGATGACTATTTGAGAGGCTCCATAGTCTCTTTATGGTTTCCAGGCTGTGCTAATCAGATTGGCTATGCCATCCCCTCATCACAACCTTAACCATAGACCTTGTTAAGGTCCATTTTTAAACTGACAGCACATCAGCTCTTGATGTAACTTCACCTTGCTCTAAGTGACTGGATCTTGGCAGACTGCTATTACATTAATAACCTAGTGAAACGAAGAAACTCTCATTTGTCTTCTTTCTACCAGGGCTGATAATGGTCCCCCTTATTATCACAAGGCAATGGCAAAGTGAAAATCCATAATGAGACACTCCTCCCTAAAGTTAACAAGGGCTCTATATTCCTTATAGAGAGGCACGGATATGAAAGCAATATTTTTAAAATGACTATTTAACCAAAGAAGAGATGAAGCCAAACATGGCAACAAAACAGTTAAGATGCCGTTTTATGCTGTTTTCAAAGCATCACCAACATTCTGTGCTGCGGACATATTTGTGGCTATGATGGATTGGAGATATAAAAGAAAACAATGTTAGTCTGGCAAACAAAGATCACACAAGCTGCCTAAAATCTGGCTGGCTATTTCTTAGTCTGCAACTTTCTGGAGTCCTGATGTTAGTGAAGTTTCAAGGCAACTTGCTGAGACTCAAAGCTACCACAGCAGCCAAACCGTCACATAACCGTCTCTAAAACCACATGGTGTCAAATTTATACTTACTAAAAGTTCTACTACCTGTTTCCTCCTTTCAAGACTTGTAGTAATTGGATGTCAGCAATGACTTCTATGGCCCTAACACTTCATAACTTGGCAAAAACTCTGACACTAATGAATAAAACTTGATTTAAAATCAGATTTTTGACACTGAGACACTGAATTTGACCACAAGGTCTATTTTAAGTAAGTGAATGTGAAATAAAATAGATCTCTGATGTTTTGTTTTGCAGAGATTAGTCAACTGTGGTATGATATTATTATATGTTTATGATATATTTGTGGCTGGTACTAACTGGCCAGTTACTGGTGATTGTTAACATAAAGTCTCACCCAAATTGATGTTATGTGAAGATTAACTGATTTGCATTCATTTGCACAATTGACAATTTGCACAATTTAAATGCATTGGTAGAGCTGCAGTGAATCAATGCAGTTTTGGAAAACAATTGAGACTAATAGGATAAGCATTTACTTAGAACAGACAAAGTTAATAATTTGGTATTTTGATATCTCTATTGCACATTAATTAGACCTACTTTACGTGCGCACTGCGCACGTCACACACAGCTGGGTAACAGCTCCACTATTTTATATGGTTTTCTTCTGTAAGTAGGTATGAAAGACCTCATTGTGAAAGGTTAATGTATTTTTTATTGGTCATAATATTATCATTATATTATCATTATGTTTCATTCCTCTTTAATTAGACCTACTTTATATTAACATGCACTGCAGATTGATACTGTTCTGTGTCATGGCAGAGGTTGCAGGTTATGTTACAGGTATTAAAAGAGAGGAATAATGACTGGCTAGATGTAATTAGCAAACTGTTCCATGCAGCAGTGAAGTACTCAGACAGTACGACTAAGTTCATAACTTACTTGAAGGTGCAACACAGTGTGACTGTGGAGGCATCTGCCAGTGTCTGTGCAGTCATCTCAAGCTCCTCCCCCAAGAGTGGTGAGTATTGCAGGATTTTTCCACACACACAGCTGGTCCACTATTTTATGTTTTCCTTTTGTAAGCAGGTATGAAAGATCTCTTTGTGGAAAGTTAATTGATTTTTTATTGTCCATATACAAATTGCTTTTTGCTGCTCTGGTGAGTTTGCATATTTGCTGCTACTTAAGAACTGCTGACCACATATATTTTCACACTGCACTTGAGTATTGATTAATTCTGTTAGTCAGCTACATTAAAAGTCTTCATTTTATTTGATTGGGAAATAATGTAAGTCTTTAAACTGCATAGCAAATCCTTTGCATCGTTCAATCACATTATATTGCACTGTATTGAATCGGTTTGCGTTGAATTGAATTGTATCTTGGTAGAGCAATATTAGATTTTATGCCCCTGTAAAATTAATGCCATTTCCATTTGAGCTCTCACATGAATAACTTTGTTCTTTAAACTAAGTTTGCTGAAACACACTGATATGTGTATACCTCTGTTTAGGTGTTTTTTTACTGTTGGGTGTCTTTCACTTCCTTTGGAAAAGCCCTAGGGGTTTACACAAACACCTTGTTGATCATGCATCTCTGTGTTTACAAGGTAGGCAGTTTCTTGTTAATCCCACAGGTATTTTCAGTTCTGACGTCTGGAGGCACATCTAATGAGGATGGGCCACTGGTCTCTACTGCTGCCATCACTTTAATGGCAGTTTATTGTCTACAATCTACTCTCAGCATTCACTCAACCTGAGTACCTCATTGTCATCAATTAGGATTGACCTTGATGTTCAAACTCTATCAGTCAATCATTTTAAAGCACTTAGCAATAGCCTATTCATTAACATAGGAAATGTAATTTTCAAACTGGCAGCAGCTCTCAATTACAAGTTAATAGAGGTTATTTTAGAATACACATCTCCAGTGTACAGCGGTTTCTTGTTACTGCTGTTACCCTTTTACATGATTCCCTCAACATACAGATATACATTAACATAAAAACATCAAATGTCAGAACCTTTTTTCCTGCAGACGCTCAACCATAACTAATTAACCTTGATGTCTAGACTTAAAAGTTGATGAAAATAAATTGTGCCTATGGTTATTACTGTATACATGTGGTAATTAATAGCAGCAGAAGCTAATGGTTTGAGAAGATTTATAATCTCATTGCAAGCCCATCCACAGCAGTAATGCACTGTCATCTCTCTGAATTACTGTCTTATCAACCCGGTCAACCAATAACATCCAGATGTTAATAATGATAGCATTTTACACACCCATCTTTTGAACTTACATAAAATGGTGGCATATTCTCAGTTGTTACTGTAACGCTGCTTCTATTTAATATTACTTTCTGTGGACCAGGCAACGCTCAGTGCTTTCAGTGGTCTCACTAGCTCATTGTTTTAAACAGCACAGAGAAAACTTTTAATGCACAACTGTGAAAGTACTGACTAGTGAATAGACAGCTGACAGCCAGGCTGCACACTGAACACAACAAAATACTGATGTTTGCATTTGTCACGTCATATAACAAGTCTATATGGAGATAGAAAGAAATCGCCCTATAATTCACGACTTGGCAAGAGAGAGATGTGGTGCACATGTACTGTTGGCAAAAAGGGATTTTAGAAAAAATTCCACACCTTGGACAAAAGGTACCAGCTATTTGTATGTCAGAGTTGAAAAATACATATTATTATTAAAACACCAGCAGAGAAAAGAAGGCGAATCATGACCTCTTTGGCTTTCAAAACACCTCCACTTGTGATTAGTATGCAGGCAGCTTTAATATTTCAGTAGACATCCATCCATTTTCTGAACCGCTTTGTCCCCATAGGGGTTGTGGGTGTGCTGGAGCCTATCCCAGCTATTATGTGGGCAAGAGGCGAGGTACACCCCGGACAGGTCGCCAGTCCATTACTGGGCCACATATAGACAAAGACAACAATTCACATTCTCATTAAAACCTACGGGCAATTTAGGGTTTCCAATCAACCTGACTGCATGTCTTTACACTGTGCCCGAAGAGAACCCACACAAACACGGAGAGAACTTGACAGAAAAAGATTTTAGCCAAAATAGATCTAAAAAACCCTCTGTCCATGTGAATCAAACATCCTGCATAGTGTATATACACCCTCTTGAGCTTGGGCCAATCCATCACCTTACACCACATCTTATTTTGTACAATGTCTTTTTCTCTGTCTCTTTCCATCCTGCTACAATGCAGGCTAAGGTCTCTTTCTGCTCAGTTTGCTGAAATTAGTTGAACAGGCTCTATCTGTGCCCTCCAGTTGTCATGCTCACATAAAGTATGTACAATGCCATGTGCGAAAGTGGGTCAATTATCTTGTGATATTTCAGTTTAGTTAATAAGTTTGCATCTTCTTTTATTTCCTTAGATGTACTTGTTGATTAGATGTGTTATAATGTATAGTAATTCATCAAGCTGGTAGAATAATTATAGATTTAGACCTTCTCATCTACATTTTTAACTTTTTCTATCATATTAGGGAACAGCACTGTTTAAATGTTTTCTAAATTTAGAAGCTGGGATTCTCCTCTCCAAGGCAAAACAGGATGAATCTTAACTGGAGGCTCCCATGGGTAAGAAAACATCTGCTAGCCAAAACACTGGTGGGGGATACTCTACTGGCCACAAAACACAGTATTTAGGCCTGCAGGTCTGACACAGAGCTACACTACTGCTCACTCATCAGTAATGTTAGGAAGACACATTAGCTGTTTTGAGGTAAGCTTCCTTGCTTCTCTTTATTTATACAGTGCAAAAGATGGCACAGGCCATCTTCTCTGAATCTGTATCTTGGGGAAAGTCACACCTGCACACTACATAGTTATGAGCATCCTCATTTATGCTTGTGAAATATTTTTGATCTCTGAGAGGTTGCCGCTGAAAAGCAGCTGCAGACATGCAATAGTTGCATCTAGTGGACCATTTGACTTTGTACTTTCACTTTCATGTTTTCTCTCCATAGTGCTGCATAAAACACTTGTAGGTTTCACTAGAAATACTGCAAAGTCTAATTTTATATCCTGTTTTGCCTACACTTGAACTTTTGACAAATTTAAAACACATGAGCAGGCAGCAGACAATGTGACTTTAACTCTAACTTAATAATAACTCTGTTATTCTCAGAGTTTAATAGCTAGTGCATCTGAACATCTGGTCATTACTGCAGGGATATTAGCTTTTTATATGCTTTGGTTTGCTCAGACATAATATAAGTAAAACAAGACAATGTAAGATAGCAGTATTTTACTGCAGTACTGTACTTTTGAAGTACTTTACTTGAATATTTTAATTTCATGTTACTTTTACTCCATTTCATTTGTGATATGTTGGTTACTAGCTAGTGCGCTTGCTGAATATGAATACAAATTATAGTCCAATAATAAAATCTAATATTGCTCTGGATCAACCCCTGGGCATTGGTTAAAATGAGCATCAGGGTAGGACCCAGAAAGGCTCTAGACAAACTTTAGACTGGCTAAAATACTTTATTTAAAAAGACAAGGCAGGTGAGGGGACACAGAAACCAAACAAGTGAGTAATGGCTGACTCAATGCACAAGTAGGTTGACTATAAACCTGTCAAACGAGGCTCCCGTCTCGTATACAGAGAACCTGTTGGACTTGCAGACTGACTGGAAACCGGCTGTGAATTTTGACAAACTGAAGCCCAGGGAACAGGAAACAGTGCAGGTCAGAGTGAGTGACGTCGCTTCCGGATCACGAGCCAAGGTGGTAGACAAGATGGCAGCTTCTAGGGTGTCCTTCATGTGATCAGGGTCTATAGAGAATACTCAGGAAACACTTCAAGTTAAGGACACACACACCATATATTGTTTCACACAGGTAAAACACTAGTCACGAATAAGAAGCAGGTCTCTTCCAAAAGATATCTCCAGGTACAGGCAGGGCAGCAGGCAGGTCTAGGCCAAAAGCAGGTTCACAACAGACAAAAACAAAAACAAAGATAAAATTGTTGATTTTTCAAAAATTTTGTTTGTGATGTTATCTCCTTGTTATCTCCATGAATCTGTGCGTGATCTTCACTAGTTGAAGGTGAAGATCACTGTTTACGAAATGGCACCAGTTTTCCCTGGTATAGCATCTTGGATGATGTACCACAGTTTTCGCTCTCTGCTTGTAATCCTAGATCGATGATGTTGAGTCAGGGCTCTGTGGGAGCGAGAAACAGATAATAGAAGCTGTACGAGGAGTCCTGTGGCAAATTGTTCCTGTGACCCTTCAGCGATCACCCAAATAGATAAGCGCTTCTGAGCCTGAGAGCTATAGATGAGTCCATGAAAGTTCATAGTTTTCTTAAAACTTCAGATGTGACAAGGGTGACATGACATCAGGGACTGGAGAAATATATTTAGAACACCTTACCAGAAAAAGTAATAAATGTGACAAATTGAAAAAAGTTATTTCTAAGCGGTGATACCTATTAAAACAGCAGCTGTTACATTGTTACTGACCTAATTTAAATCATCAAATTGATTCTTTTACAGTATGTGTGTTATACATGTATGTTGGAGAAAGCACCTGACAGCACCTGACAGTGGCTGCTTGAACACAGTGTATGGGTTTGAATGTGCAGGTCAGGTTAAATTCAACTGGTGTGCTGGGTATATTTCTGTGTTTCTGTTCTCTTCATTGTATGAGTAGGTTCTCTCCAGGTACTCTGGGCTGATGGGCTCCAGCACTCATGCGATCCCTTGCAAGGTCAATGAATGGAGAAATAGGTTTAGTAAAAATTGTATTTTTAAGTCTTAAAAGTTACTGCTTTCTCACTTTCACATGATGTTACAAAACTGGATCATATAACTGTGCAAACTAAGCAATTTGGTCGATATACATCAGAGTTAGGTTTAGACACCAAATAAACACAGAAAGTGTTACTAGATGTTGCTTCTTAACCTGAAAAATGACTGCTTCCTGAACCTCCAATCACACTCATCACATGACAAATATGATGGCGATATTGATTACCTTTGTCACGTGATTGGCAGTCAATAGAACAGTTGTCTTAGCATTAGTTTACTGTGAATCCCTGTTTATGAAACCAACCAGACACTTCTTACAGTGCTCACTCTGCAATTTGCTTGCAAGTTTTTCTTGAAATGCATCAAAATGTCTGCATCAATATATTTGTTCTTCTGACTCATAGCTTGCTTTTCCTCTTTGCAGTTTTTGGCTGGAAGTTTCTTGAATTAAATTGTTGCTTCCCACATGAAAGGTCACAGCCTTGGAAAAACAAGTGCAAGCTTTGTAAATTAGTGGTGGTTCAGCGTAATGTAGTGTCTTTCATTTTGCATGTATTACACAGTTCCTTTATGTGCTCAGTGTCACAAAGGTTGAAGCCTAAATGTTGCCATATAACAGGGGTAGCGTTTATTCTTTTGGTTATAAAAATAGGAGCCTTTTGAGGTCATATAATTGCATAAACTGACACTGCAATTGTGATTGCAATTGCAATTAGATTAATAACCTAATTAATCATAACACATTTATAGCAACATGTGAAAGTTTGGAGAGCAGCAATTCTTTTTTATAAAAATAACAAATAAAAAAAAACGGTGAAAATGCTGGCTTAGTTCAATAAAGTATTAAGTTATATTCTGTTAATTTGCATGCAATATGAGCAAATGAAGATCATTATCTTCAGATGAGATCTTTAGTGTGAAGTCTAGATAAGGACAGCCCCTTTAACCGTCAAGAATGCCTAAGAGTCAAACATGCAGGGAAATGATCCAGGGAGATTGAATGTATAGTGATGATGCCTTAAGAGACAAGGACAATGTAGCAAAACAGGAAGAACACGGTGTTACACCACGTCAGCTGAAAAATGAGCTCTCAATCACTATATAAAGCTGAATGCTCCTATCAAGTGACAGATCTTCCTGTGAATAGGAAGACTGACACAGTCACTGTGGCGACAACTAATAATAAATAAAAAATGGATCACATTAAATATACTAATACTAATACTAAAAAATAACATGTATTAGCTAATAATATGCAGCACCGTAGAAAGCATCCTGGGCAGAAGTTAGTGCCGACACAATAAAACCAAATTTACCTCTGGTAAGGTCAGTGTAAAAATAAATTTGACGATTGAATAACAGCAGTGCTACAGAATATTTCACACTGAGCTAAGCACAGAGAAACAACAATACTGAAGAAAATAGTCACACTGATTCACACAAAACTGTATGAGAATCAGGTGACAGCCTGACAAAAAATGTTTCTTGTTACCCTAAGGACGAGTACCGTATTATGTGAGGGGGTCTGTCTCCTTTGCCTAGTACAATATCTTCAAATTTTTGACTTTGCTAACCCAATTTGTTACATTAGTTTTATTGTCACCAGAGCAAACATCGATTTGACATAGATTTTTTGACATTTCATATTCATAGTGGCCAAGTGCACAGCACAGAAACTTCTGTTAATGAGGTATAATATTCATTTCAAAAGTGAACAGGGAAAAAGGTGGCAAGTGAAGCAATAAATGGCTCCACATTAAGCGTCTGGGCAAATACCATATGCTTAAACAAGGCACCTCAAAGCATGCATGACAACAGTTTTGATTTGTTCGTTGTCTTTTCAATTTTAATGACATGTCGTACAGCATGCACTTCCTTTTTTCTGTCTGTTATGCAAATGTATTCTGTGGTGTATTGAACAAAATGCGTTGGCACTTGTTGGACACTTTTTCGCCTTGTCAAAGATAAAGATGTCTGGACTGGGTTTAGGTGATAAATAAACATGATTAGGTGTAGTTAAAATAATAGATATAGTTAAAAGTTTTAGCCTTAAAATGACATCACAAGTCATCCAGCGCCTGTGTGAAAGTCCTGTGTTTTGTTGTGCCCCCCATTCACCCCAACCCCCTCCTGATTAAGTTTGTTGGTGTAAATAGTTGGTGGCCATGTAATGCTCACTGAAGCCGGTAGACATTCTCAAAAGCTAAGACATACGTGTTGGTTGTTTTTTGAGGCAGTTACACATGTTCTGAAATATTGTATTTCACAAGAGGGCATTCTCCTGTTATGCCTGCTTTAAACTATTCTCTGGGTGTATCCAGCACAATGTTGCACACAGTGCAAAACTTGTCAGAGAAATGTCTTGCAGTATCTTCATCAGATATTCCACACAAGTTTCAGGAAAACAAAATGTATAAACATTTTCCCAGATATTTTCTCTCTTGTCATTTCCCGCGCTCATCGGCAGCTCTGGTGTGAGGGGTTCAAGTGTGAAAAAGTGCAAGTTTGTGCAGAATTCACAGGGACTGATTAAACTGAATGTCGGCTGTTGTGATTGCAACATCAAATTCCTGGAGAAACTGATATATTGATATTTGGGCCTCAAATGTCAAGAACAAAGACTTGACAGTAATATGTGTAGGAAAAGAGGAGCTACACAGAATTGTATTGCTGCATAATTAATCCTGTCATGACTCATGTAATTCTTGTTCTATGCTTTTATTTTGGTAGTCTGCATTAGTTCTTGTCTTTCCCTGGTTTACCTCTGCTGCCATGTACCTTCGGTAAGACAATGTCAATAATGTATTGACGGCTGGGTATAGCATACCTTGGCTCCAGCAGCTGGGGAGGAGGTGGAATTGGGTATTTTAAACAATAAACTCAGCAAGAGCTTCTGTTATTTAAACAGCCCAGAGGCCGTCTCTGGACATTTACTTTTGCATCTCCAGTGTTTTATGCAATGGTGGTTGCTGCTGTCACCGACTTCTGGCTTTAGCAAACTCATTGTACTGTGTGTTATGCTTACACCATGGAAAAGGAGGATATGTTCCTAAACTAGCACCAAACAAAAAGAAATGGAGCTAATATATGCCACTTTTTGTTATTAAACGAATATTAATTATTTCATTTGTTTGTATGTTTCACATATATCATCTAGTGGAAAAAAAACTCTCAACTTCTGCTGAGTGCAGCACAGCAGAGGAGATGTGCTAGGAGAAGAAACCACGTAGAAATTCCTGGAGGGACACACCAGGATATAAATATAATGTGATTTCATTCTTTGAGATATGTGACTGATGAAGAGGAATTGCTGTCACCAAGATGTTTGTACAATCTTTCCCAGTAAACAGTGAGTCCCTGCCACTACTGAGACACATAAAAACCAGAGTTCAGCCCTGAAGAGACAATTCACTAACCTATTAATTTTACTTTTTGACAGCCCCCTGGATTCAGCAGGACAGTGTAAAACCACTCACACTGTGCGACATTTCACAAAATGTCTGAGCCAGTCGCCTTAGTGTATAAGGTGAAGTAGAAATTACTCTCTGATCCTAAAACACACACATGTGCACAATACTACACATTCATACCAACAAATTAGGTTTTCCTTAAACACAGCATTTGCAGTACGAACAATGAATATGGTAGAGACAGCATTTTTGCAGGTGTCCTGTGCCCAAGCTGTAGTTTTAGATATACACACATCCTGTGTATTTGTACATCACACATTTTCTCAACACTACGAAACTGTTATTATTATATTATTATTATATGTCTATAAAGGCGTGAAAGTTTGAGTTTAAAAATCAGCAATTATATTTGCTGTTTATTGTTAAGACAGCAATTGATTGTAATGGGTCACTTTAATCAATAAACAATCAACTCTTTTTTTTTAAATACATTATTAACATTTTGAAAAAAAAATGAGATTCAGTGAAGTTTACCACTGCTGTTTCAAGATTGGTGACTTTTCATCCTGACATTAAATATCATCAGTCTCACTCTGGCAGACAGCCCAGACGGACAACCTGCCAACTTAAACACATATTACTCAGACCAGGACAGATTTGAAGGTGAAGGTTTACTTCCACTTTTTGGATGGATGAGTCAGTTATCATTTTCTTTCTTTCTTTCTTTCTTTCTTTCTTTCTTTCTTTCTTTCTTTCTTTCTTTCTCCAACTTTCTCTACTGTGTCCCTTTGCATAGACACGGTTTAAGAATATAATACAGATTTACAGTACAGGTGGACAAATATATAACATTTAAAAAACTCTACCTATACATTATATTCATTAATAGATTTAAAAATGATTCATTATTATAGCTACATGAACAAAAAATTTCAAAATTCCATCCACAAATGAAAAGAATATTTTAGCTGCACCTGGTAACCACATGTCTGAAACATGTCTTACACATGATTATTATGGAAAAGGAAAGTGTTATAATGATGAAATTCCATCTACTTTCAGCAACACATTCCCAGAGGCCCCAGTGTCATAATAAAGTCTCACTGTAACATATCAGATTTCCATATTTTGCAGTAGTGCAGGCTGTCAATAAATTTCCATACATCACTGGCCTGTCAAGCACCTGCCAATCAAAACATTCAACTGTTTGAGACAAAACATGATGCAGAAAACTCTGAAATAAACACAAGGAAAAGCAACAGTGTTCACACACAAAAAAAGTTAAAAAAATCAGATTTTTAACAATCAGAAGTGGTGTGCCACTGAGAATAGACCAACCAATAGAACAGCAAAACAGTCTTGCCGCTAGCTAGTTTCTCCTTAAAGGCGGTGGTTGCTTGTGGAGCCATCGCAACATTGTTCCCCATGCAATACATGGCACCACATTGGCATCTAGCTGCACAACTACACTGAAGAAGAGTTCCTTTAAGGAAATCTAGTATTAGAAATATATAGATATTTGCATAGATATTCTGTAAAATTCATTCATTCATCTTCTATACCGCTTAGTCCCCGCAGGGGTCACGGGAGTGCTGGAGCCTATCCCAGCCAGCTTACGGGCGAGAGGCGGGGTACACCCATGACAGGTCGCCAGTCTATCGCAGGGCATTCTGTAAAATTATAATGAGTAATTTT
>OMLM01013159.1:0-14263 GCA_900302695.1 Helostoma temminkii | reverse complement strand
AGCCCAGTTTGTCCTAATTTTATTTGATTGCGATACATGGCAGCACATTGGCATCTAGCTGCACAACTACACTGAAGAAGAGTTCCTTTAAGGAAATCTAGTATTAGAAATATATAGATATTTGCATAAATATTCTGTAAAATTATAATGGGTAATTTTATCCTATGAGACTGTAATGTTTCACATGTTTGTGCATGTAAAACACATGTAAAATTGTTATACGTATGTGTATAAAACTAAAAACTAACACACACACACACACACACACAAAACCCCCAAACACTGTGGCTTACCTTTTTTTTCCTACAACATGTACTCTATGTCTGTAAACATAAAGAATATTATGGTTTTAGGAACATGCATTTGCTTTTAATCCAAAGTAATCACATAAAACCTTAATATCTTCTGTAACAGATGTTCAATGACTACTTTCAATGTAAAACTTAGATATGGTGTACATTGTGGTGGCCAAAACACACTGCATAGTGACATAATTCACACACTTAAGATTAATTATGTGTAATTTTACACAGGCGTAAAATCACTGCGAGAATATATGGAATAAAGCTGTAATACTTGTATAATCTTAACATATAACATTTGGTATTTTACCTTAATTTAATGGTAACTGTCTGCCAGACTTTCTGTGATTACACTGCAGAGTGTTAATCCACTACCCTATAATCTCATTAAATTGGAAAATGACATCAGGTTTTAAGGTGAGAATTAGTTATTGTCTTAACTTATCCACATTCTTTGTATACTGTATTTGTACTATGTCACTTTTCATTTAAAATTCTACAAGACAACAACATCAGATATACCCAAGACAACACAAATCAAACAGTTTGCACCGTTCACAGGTTTTGTGGAATAATTGCTATATAAATCAAATCCTTGAATTGTTGCTTTGTCCAGATTTAGATTCCTAATCAAAGTTGTTAACCTACAAATGGAACATGTTATTCATCTCAGAGCAAAACACTTTATTACCCTCCCCAGAGGGTCTTTCATAATCTACAGTTTACTTTAAGGTTACTAGGTCGCTGGGTTGAAGCTGATGTTAAGTGACTGTGTTATTTTTGAAGTCTGTGTTTTTTTTTAGCTTGTGACGCAGAAGTACAAAAGGAAAAACAAAACGGGAAAAAAAAGCATATTGTGATGGTCTGGATGTTCTTTTTTTAGAAATCTACAATGAGTCAACACACTGGGTGTTCATTTTCTGCCACTTTGTTTTTTGTCCCCTCCAACGTCTGGGAACCCTGTCTCTCCCTAACACATTGTGACAGTCTGTTCTTTTCCCATCATTCCCTTGCTCCAACCAATAATCTAGCTCTGGAAAGAGGTGCACCTCTGTCAAGATGACCACAGATAAGCTCTGTGTGTCCATTTTGCAACCTCCAACAGGCTAAGGAGATAACTACTTCCTCGGCTCTTGCTGCCCATTCTGTTCTGTAAATTTTTTATAGATTCTTAACCAGTAAACATCCTTTAAAAATACACAGGTAAATAAGTAAGAAAGAAGAAGTAGAGGGATGTAGAAAAGCAACTACAGTATAGCTAGAAAATAAGTCAGGAGTGGTCTTCATGGATGGGTGTCGCCATGGTCACGGTTCTAACTTGCCTTTCAAACCAATCATCTTGCTTTAATAATCCTCCTCAACTGTGGTTTATTTTTCCACAGTGGCATTGGATTTGTCATGCAGTGAAGATTTTTAGGTGTGAAAGTACTTTCATAAAATATTAATTTCCCTGATTTTGAAATCACATGGATAAATTAATCTATCAAAGTAAAGTTTATTTAAATGTCTTATGGATGTATTTAAATAATAAAACAACATTTGGTCACCATGTCAGAGCTTTATTGCATTGCAGTTACGTTTAATTCAAATTCTGGGTTTGATCAAATTACCGAAGCCTCTTTAATGGCTGTTACTGTGTATATCTCTCCTTGTTTCTTCACTGTTCTGCCAGCAGCAGCTGGATTCAGTTCGACATTACATTGCAAGTAGCAACTTGCACAGTTTCAGGGCAGTTTAACTGAGATTCCTAACAATATCATTTCTTTTTTGTGGGCTAACTCCCGATGCCCAAGGAAACACAGACATGCATGTATCATCAATTCACCAAATGCACTTGTAGCATAACTATCTTTACAAGAAGTAGCTACTCCTTAAGATTAGTTAGCCATTAATGTCAGTCTGGACCTATTGCTCTAATTATTTGTTTAATTACTGTTGAGATAATATTAATCTTTTCACAAAAAATTATGTAGTAACAGTATAGATACATGTGTCTTTCTATTTTGGTACTAATTTACATAATGCACATCCCAGCGTATTTCCTTCACCCTACTCTCACCTTAAACTTAAAACCAAAACCTCACAGCAAATATCAAACCAAAATGTGTCCACACAAAGACATGTACACACACATAGCCAGTATCTTTGACTGTATGGGTGCTTCTGCTGATAACTTCAGTAAATCTGTTAGCCGACGGGGTTTATACAGTAAGCAGACTCCAATTATCCTGTCTCATCACTGATACAACCTTAGAACTCTGAGAGGCAATCATAATTTTGCAATCCTACTTAGGATCAAGATCATGAGACCATAATTTTCTGCAGGCCTTCTCTAGGAGTGGCTTTAAATGACTATTGGCAACAATACTTTTAGCACTGTATTCATGTTTTAATTGTAAATTTTTTTTATTAATCCACCTTTTTACCATCATTTTTACATTTCAGTTGTATAGTTCAGTTGAAAATACAAACTACTGTTTGAACATGGAGGCAAAAGAAATTTAACATGAATTATTGTTGTAGTTTTTTAGGATTCTTTTTTTTTTGGCATTTTATCTTTTATTTGATATTTTAACAGTATGAGATTGGAAACATGAGAAATAGGGTGTGACGAACAAGAAAGGGCCCTAGCTGGACTCAAACCAACGACATTACATTTATGTTGCGTGAGAAATAAGCCACAACTCCAAAGATTAGAATAAAGATAGTCTGTGTATTGACAGTAATATCAAAAACAACAAATCCAAAGTCACAAATGAAAAGAACAATATCAATTCTGTAAGTTTTGGATTAGCAGTGTCAGTATAAAATAATTCAGTGTTTGTTCATCAGCTGATTAACATGGGGGCACACACAAAATGACTTTGCAACCACTAGTGGAAAACAAAACTTTTACATTGACACTGCTCAAGATATATTTTTAACATTATATCTTTGGGTGTAATGCAGTACTGTATGTGTGAAATGTTGCTCTATAGATCCATAGCACACACAGACACACACTGTTGGTATCTGTCTATGCTTATTAATGCTTGTCCAATGATTATAGATAATGTATATGGATACATTACTGATACAACAAAGCAGCTGAATACATCGGTCGACAGGTCGAAGCAAAAATCTCCATTATGCTGCATTATGCAGCAAAATATTAATTGCACATATTTTTATGAAGCCATGAATAATTCCAGCAAAATAACTGGGAATGCATCAGATATCAAATACATCTCAGAGCTTAAAATCACAGTTGCTGTTTTTATAACTACCAGTAACAACAATAAAAGTACAATACATTAAAATGGGTATAAATAATCATAGCTTAGAAAGACAATCTTGTAAAAGTCTTTAGACATACTGGTAAAAAGATCAATTCTGTTATATTATAAAAATAAATGGTTCATTATGTCTTTTATAACAACTCCACTATCTTTTAGATAATTCCCTCATCTCTCTCCCTAACAGCTGTTAAATGAGTTCAGTGTTAAAAAGGCAGTTAGCTGTAATAAGTCTGACACTCATTTAATCAGCTGAAGAGAATGAACAAAAGTAGTGTTGGAGGGATGGAAAGAGGAAGAAAGTCTGTGCAGCCCTTCTTCTGTTGCCTAAAATCTTGCCCATTTAGGAGACAGGGAAAATACATATCTGCACCGATACAGTTCGATATATTTGATCATTATATGTTTATGGGCTAATAATTTGGTATTTTGATTATTTTCCCATAAATTAGACCTACCTTACAGGTACATTAATGTGTACACTTTTCTGACGGTCATTTGTGTGAGTTGGAGATTCTTGCTTTGGGTGTTTTGTGGCCTTGCAACCTGTTACATTGGCTGTAAACTGAAATCTATTTCCATGTTTCTTCTTACTTCTCAAACATAATGTAACAATTGAGTATTAATTCTGTGAGTGAGCTACGTTAAATGTTTACTCTACACTTTAAACAGACAGAAAACACTAGAAGTTGTAAAAAAAATCCCAGTTTGTCTTCATTTTATTTGATTGAGAAAAAATTTCATTAAACGAGTGCATTACATTTTTCCTTTGCATAGTCCAGTCACATAATTTTGCACTTTATTGAACTGTATTGGCTCAGATAGTGTTTAATTGCATCATATCATGGTTGGGGTGTGAATCGTATTGTCTTGGAAGTTACTGCACATGTATCATATGTGCTTCACACCATAGATGCTCAACCTAAACACACGGTTTACCATTTGATGATGTCTAACTGCCATAGTGAGTGTGACTATACTTTCAAATTTCGTCAGGAGATGAAAATTTATATTGTTATTAAATCTAATCATGTTTATTTATTACCTAAATCCAACTCATCTTTATGACCAATCCCAACCAAAATGCTTTCTTTGCACAGATGTTTTCTGGTATTTTTGACCATTTAGGGTAAAAATGCGTTAAGTATTACACTGTCCTCCATTTTGGTGCCAATGTATAGCTGCAGACAAAATAGTTGGTACCCTTCTGTTAAAGAAAGAAGACTCACAATGGTCACTGACATAACATAACATAAAACATAAAAACAACATAAAATTAACATATAGCAATAATAAATAAAAATGTACTAAAACTTAACTAATAAAAATTCAGACATTGCTTTTAAATTGTGGTTTAACAAAAGAATAAAAAAAAAAACATGAAATTGGCCTGGACAAAAATGATGGTAGCCGTAGAGAAAATAAGAGTAAATAATTTAACACATAGGGACATGTTAAACTAAAGTGTGTCCTGTTATAGGCATCATAGTTGTCTTCAAACTTAGGGTTTTTTAAATTCTGTTGAACCACAATTCAAAAGCAATGTCTGATTTTCATTAATTATATTATAATTTTAGTAATTTTTTATTTATTATTAGTTTTGTGAGTTTCATGTTATTTCAGTGAGTTTTTTTTTTTTTAACAGAGGGGCATCAGCGATTTTGTCTGCTTCTGTACAAGACAGCACCGTTGGATGTTGTTGAACTGAGTGTGAGGAAAGAGACGTTTTTTTCTGCGAGTTGACTGACAGTTGGTGGTCTGAGTTTAGATGAAAATGGTCCTGGAGAAAGGACTGAGGACCTGCTGAGTCACATTAACAACAGAGATCATGGAGCCCTCATAGGGCTACATACAAACAGCATGGTGACTGTTAACATTTCATCAAGACATCTCATCAAGACATAATTAAGTTGACCATATTATGTTAATCTCCTGAGACAAATGAGAATTTAATGGAAAATTTTATGAATTATTTAACAACTATTTTAAAAGATACTTTGACAGCAGTCTGCACTGAAAAAGATGTGTGAAACCCATTGAAATTGTATTGCTAATCATAATAAGCCATGACAAGTGTTATTATATAACTACTCTTAATATGCATATTCTTTCACCACTGTAATAATTGTGATATGTGTGCAGTATTTAGTTGTAAATATTTTATTTATTTAATAGGCTTTCCTCATGCTACCTCCCTGTTTTCAAGTTGTAAGTGTGTTGGCTTTATTTTATTGTAAAAGTTGTAAAAGTTTAAATTACAACTGAATATTTATCCTCACGTATGCTCATAATATTCTGTTGTTCTGCTACTGCTAGAAATGTAAGTTTTTGATTATAGATACAACAGAAATATTTGTAGTTGCACATGCCACCATGAGAAGTACAAAATGCAAAAATAAATATTTGTTGGTACTGCCACTAATTGGTGTCACATCAGCTGTCTGTAACGCAACCTAAGCAGATTGCATTGTTTGAAATTTATGAATATACAGGGAAGAATGAACGTAACAAAATGGAAACCCAACCAGAGATCTCCCTAGAGAAAAAGATGAACCCAATGAGAGAATAGCCTAAAGCGACAGAATAATAGAATTCCAGCAGTTCCCCAGATCAATTCCCCACCCACACCCCATCAGTCATAGCAATTATACATGCCACCATGAGTGACTAAAGAAAAAAAATCTCTGGCTCCTCTTAATTACAAAACTGCTGCCTTCATCTCCACTGGTGTGCAGGTGCCCCATTGTTATATGGCTTTGTGAAGAGTCTTGCTCAGAAAGGAGTTGAAAAGAAGAGCATAAAAGAGATGTGTCTGTTGACGTGAGCAATGCTTTCCACAGAGTGCTGTGTCTTATTAAATTAAACAGTAAATTTGAGAGGAAAGGAAACAAATTCAGGTCTGTGAGGCCAAGAAATCCCATCTCTCAGAAAGTGATAATGCTCTTCTTTTCCAGTAGATGTTCCAGAGGATGTTTTGGTCAGAAGCTCCCGTTTGACCACTTGAGGACAAACAACAACTTATTGCTGTAAAACTAAATGAGATATTTTGAGACTCGAAGCTGAAGAACAAACAGGCAACATATAGAGTGACTGACATTAGGATTCATGTATAAGCTTTTCTGACAAAACCAATACCAAGGTAAGGATGAATTAAACCATGGTTCAAACAAACTAGAAAAGGTATGTACAGGCTTTTTGTTAGTCATATGTTTCTCAGCTTATGTTTATTTTTGTCTGCCAATCAAATAATGTTGATGTAAATGATCCTGTATGTACATTACATTTTGTACATCAGGGGCATATGATGCCACTGACTGTGTGGATACATCATCTTAAGTGGTGGGTAAATTGATGTTTTCCAAATGAAATTTACCAAGGCAGTTATATTTGCAGAAAGTCAAAGCAATTGTGAGTTCGGCTATTATCTGCATCTCTACATAAAAGTAACTAGTAAGAGTCTAAAAAAATAAGATGAAAAACTTCAAACAATGAAGTCATTTAGTATAAAGCTGATCACTCATGAGCATAGCCTTTTATATGCACAATAAAACATAGTAAAGACAAATGACTGCTTAACATACATCTGAATGATTTTAGCAGCCTGAGATGACAAAACCAAGAGACTGAAGAAACAAAGAGGATAAAAATGTTTTGCCACTAAACGGGGATTTCACCCAGGATACAAAAACACCTGCAGCTTAAACTGGCTTATCTGCATTTAAAGCGCATTGTCCCAGTTTCCTTTCACAGAGTTTCCAGTCTAACGCATAAAAAGTCCAAAAGTAAGTCCAAGTCTTCACAGGGATCCATTTTTATTCATGCCACGTGATACAACCAATTAGAGTAATTACAGCAAAATGTTCAAAACATTTTATTTGACAAAAGAAGAGTTTAAATTAAGAATGGAAGCCGTGGTCCATAGCATGACCAACTTGCATCACTTGTAAAAGCAGTAGAACAAAATAAAAACTTTTTGATTATAACTTTCTGTCACTCAAAATGTGTTGGAGTGTTGGAGTGCCTTATTTTAGGAGAAATTAAGAAGAAAATATGCCATCAAAGCATATTCTACAGTACAGTTTTAAAGCCAATATTCTGCTAAAGATGCTCTCTTGGCTCATTGTTATGGCAACAACTGTAACAACAGCTAGTCAGTTATATTACATAAGTTTCTCATTTTGAATACAGGAAAGTACATTTTCACTACAGTCTTGTACTATTTTCAGACCAGAAAGAACACAGTTTTATGTTCTGCTTAACAGTTTGCTAATACAAGACTATTCTGGACATATAATTGCAATTATGGGTAGTTGTTGACTCCTGCTTCCTTTGACAGTCTTCCACCATTGTGCTTATCATTACGCTGAATAATGTAGCTGTTGCTTTTTTCGATGTTTGGAACTTGAATTTATTCCTTCATGTTCAACATAAGCCTTAGCTCAGCGTGAGTGGGATTATAATTCATGCATCTGCATTTAGATTTCATGTGTCTGTTTCTGAAATCCAGTTTCATCTTGACCACCTGCCGCGGAATCAGATCATGTCATTTCCTAATGTGTAATTCATGGAGGCCTACTTTCACTCAGAAGATTCAAGTAAAATGCTTCAAAGTCAACGAACATACTTACGTAAAAGCAGTCACCTTAAAAAAATACTTTGTTAGATATAAGTAAATATTCAGAACATCTGGGCAGTAAAAGAATTAATGAGGTTTATTGTGCAAAGCGAATATTTATCTACCATATATATAATAAGGGGGTACAACTCTACATCTGCAAACAACAGATGCATAATTACCAAGTGAGTCCATAATCTAACATCCAAAAAAAAAATACTACACAGGAAAGTTCACAATGGGTTTTTATATGGGTTTTTTTTATGTATGTTCAATTATAGAGGCTAGATGTAGGAAAATGTATATCAGAATGGCAAGTGTAAATAAGGAATAAGAAATAAGGCAGTGAGAAGCTTGGGAAAAAGTGAGAATTTGCAGAAACTTATCCTGTTTATTAGTAAAAAAAGTCCCAATCCTTTAAGCAGACATAAGCTGCAACAACCCACAGGGAGAATATATTAATGTAGAGCACAAACTCAGAAGCCTGTCAGTGTATCGAGCAAGCTTTTTACAATAATCCACTAAGGTGGTGCTACTGTACTTGGCTGCAGTTTGCATATGTGAAAACTAGCTGACCATTTAGAATCACTGAAAGGCGGAAATAAAAGTATAGTCTTCTATTTGTTTTTGTTTGTTTTTCTCTGCAAGCCAGAAGCTGTATTTTAGTTCTGTAGTGTTTGTGCAATATGTTAGTCAAGCTTTTCAATTCACAGCTAATTCATTTACATGCTTAATAAGATTAAGGGACTCTTTCAGTAGTAGTGACAGGCTGCAGTTCTCTGGGACTGATCAGCATGAGAGGGTGGATGGATAATGGCTGGATGGAAGAATGAATGGAAACACTTTACTAAATCTATACTTCCCAGACTGGAGACTGCAGCCTAGGGATGTTGCAATACCAGGAATTTGGTAGTCGGTACCAATACCACTACAATACTATGGTTTCCCCAATACCATGGAAAAACAACTGAATGAATGAATGATTAATGTTTTTCAATGCAATTAATTTTATTCCATTCCAACAGGAAAAGTGGGGTATTAGTTAGTATACAACAACAATAGTTTTTGCAAGGAACGTAAATGCAACCAGATTACATTTTTATAATGGCCATTTGTTGACAATTAATGTAAATGAAAATGTTTTTTTTATCAAAATATCCAATCTACAACATCCCTTTTCCTCTTCCATGAAAATAACCACACACGTGACTCTGATTTTATTAATTACGGTTGAGTCCAATCACTCATGGCACTGGTAAAGTGGCAGGGAAAGATTGTGGGCTGGGTTAAAAAAGAACAATAACTAAACACACAACATCTGCATTTAAATTTAAATAGAAACACAATCTGTTTCTACCCCCAACCAGCACTGCACTTGCCATGCCTAAACTCAACCTCTCCCAGGACTGTGGTCTCGAGAATTGTAATTTTCAGGAGACAGAGTTAGAAATGGAGACTTCAAATAACAATATTGGTGTTGCTGTTGTTTTAAACAAAACAATATTATAATTTATACAGAACAACGTAGTACCAAAAAATAGTAAAGTGGTATAATAATAAAGAGCTAAGGCTAATAGGAGACCTCATTTGAAGAAAATCACACTGCACACACAGCAAGCTAACACACACCTCTGAACGTTGGTTACATAGCATGCAATGCATGCACTTGTTTCATGTTATCACTTTGTTAGCCTAAACTAACTAACAGTAGCTTTTGTGAATGCAGTGTGTGGAGTGCAACAACAGATTCGGCTGCTTTGCAGTACATAAACAGTAGCATTCAAGATATTAACAGTTTAACGAAATGTTGTCAGTATACTGTTAAAGAAAATGAATCTCGCTCTCCTTGAATTCTTTATACAGATGTTGATGTCTGCCTTTGAGATCCTGAGCTGACAGTGAAGTTTGAGGTGTTTCCTTCTTTTGTTCCAAAATCTCCAAGACACTCTTTGTTTTACAATAACTTACCCATTTTCCATCGGGTGCAGCCTTTTTTAACCTTCTCCATATTCCCATACCAAGACAGAGTAGAAGCAAAAAACAAAACATTTATCTAACATTTGCCATTTGCCATATTTGCTGCATGTAGCTCAATTGGTAAGGCCGTTGTCCATCTCCCAGCAATGGGTGTATTCAATCAACCAGCTGAAGAGACATCAGGGGTTCTTTTATGCATACCTTAATGTTTTATTTTAAGAAATAACTAGAATCTCTCTTTACTTCCCGTTCGTCTCATCAGCTCTGTGCAGCTGCTGTCAAAAATAAACTCAGGCATATTTGAGCTTGTGCACCCAGCAGCTCCTGGGATGCTCCTGGGATGCTGCTGCTGCCGGATCAGGTGGCAGACATGTTGCTGCACCAGCACATCTTACATGTTGTTCCTAACAGTCCTCCTCTTAGCATTTACTGCCATGAGCAAAAATTAATGAGCCCTCTTTTAATTTCCAGTTATTTCTGTAAGAACATAGTCAAAATCATCTGATTCTGGAAGGTCTTAATATTAGGTAAATACAGCCTCAGATAAACAACAACAAGTAACTTTCACCGTTCAATTATGTATTTACAAAAATTAGGCCAAATAGAAAAAAACATGAAAGAGTTAAGTGCATATTAATCTGGAAACATTATGAAACCATTCCCATACAATTTGGAGACATTCTACAACTTCTGAGGAGTGGATGTCACATAACATTCACCCCTAGATCAAACTGTGCAATGTTCAGAGAAATAAAAAACTACTGACTTAGACCCTATGTCTAATGACATAGGGTCATACATAGGGTCTAATTGTGCTGTCCATGACAGCACAATTAGAAGAAGACTGAACAAACATGGTTTGTTTAGAAGGGTTTCCAGGAGAAACCTTACTCTGTTTTAAAAGAACATGAAAGCATGAATGAGGTTCACAAAACTGCATATGAACAAACCACAAGACCACATGTCCTGTGGACAGATAATGGCCTTAATGCGTAATGCCATGTTAGGCAAAAACCATTGTAAACACATGTCAAACATGTCAGCGGAAGGGTGATAATTTGGGCTTGTTGTGCACCTTGCAATGATTGAATTGACCGTGAACTTCTCTCTATACCAGCATATTCTACAAGCAAATGTAAAGCCATCTGTTCAACAGCTAAATCTTGGTTGAAATTGGGCCATGGGTCATGTAACAAGACTTGAAGCACTCCAGTAAATCCACATCAGAATGGCTGAAAGATAAAAAAGTATCAAGGGTTTGGAATGGCCTTGTCAAAGTCCAGACCTCATCCCAAAAGAAATGCTTTAGTGAGATCTTAAGAACATGAAACACAGCTAATGTTAGCTCATATTAGCACCTATAGTGTTATAAGTAAAATGTAACATTATTCCTCCTAACATTAGCTGTTTTAGATACAAGTTTGACCAACTACAGAGACAATTTTTTACCTTACCAAATACAAAGTGTGTGGTAAAAAAAACAACCTTTTTTTGCCAATCTATAGTTTGCAGAATGAGTTGCCATATTAAGACATTATTGAGTGAGCATATCATGGTCTGGAAATCCAGTCTTGCTGGTTAATGTTAACTATTTCAAATAACACTCACTACCCCCTTTCTACGACTTCTGAAATGTGCATGAGTACCACTGACCCTTCCTCCGTGGCTCAGTGAGACAGCGCAGGTCGAGCGAGCTTAACAATGACCGAGGGAGTGACGGGTTGAAGGAATAAATTAATAATAAAAGTTGTTTTGTGTTCAACAGCCGTTATGTTAAAAAGAAAAAGAAAATAAATAATTAATACATTGATTTTGCACAGCAACATGAGCAGGCTGTGAAAACTAAATGTAAAATTAAAATTTTGTCTTAAATCAAGAGAAATGCAGGAGAATTTTGGAGGAAATCAGGAGAGGGTAGTGAAAATTGGTAGAGCTCTGCATTGAACTTCTGTTCCTCCATGGTGTTGTTTGCTTAGTTTCTGGCACAGGAACAACAAAGAAAAAGGAAATGCAAGATAAATTCTTGTCACTTAATTACTGTGTTGTAGGTCACTAAATGTCACATAAAATATCTAGATGATATTTACAGAACTAACCCTTTAAGATAATGTTTAAAAATAAGCCACATGTGAAATGTGTCCAGATTTCAAAAAGACCAGCTACCAGACCGGAAATGATTCTACATTATACATACAAGGATGGAAGCACTCACTAAAATTTACACTTGTGTGTGTGTTGGGATGTGTTGGGTCTGATGTTGCGGTCTGTGCTACATCATGAGTTTTGTATGATGGGGAACACGCTGCAGATCGATTTTTAGCGAATGTACATATTGCTATTGATTTTTACCTCAGCTAAAATATCCACCATGCAGAAATTTCACTTTTACCAATGTGCTTCTCCAGGCCAGAAAATCCCATCAGTATTTAATTCATCTTTCTAGGGGATAGCTGATAGGAGCTGATGAAAGATTCTGCTTTCATCAGTTTTATACTGTTTCCTGCCCATTCTGTTTTGTTCGCCTAATGTAGGTAGTAGACATCACAGGGAAAAGTCTGGACAGAGTAGAGTGGTGAAGTGGTGAGCAATTCCAGAAGAAATATGCATTACATATGTTGAGTTCTTAAAGCTCTCATAGCTCCTCACACTAAATCTGAGGATATTCAAGCCTTTTATAAACTAGGTCACACATAGTTTCCATTTATCCAGTTGAACTTGCATAGTATCTCATGGGAAGCTTTAAGAATAATGAAGATAAAACTTGTTTTAAGATTTAAGATCATCGAATCCATTGATTTTAAGGACTTTTCCAATTTACTGCAGTGTACCCAATGCCAATGAAAAATCCATTTGATGCTAGAGTGAAACATGTGGTAATTGTAAGTAAGTAAAGCATACTGCACACAAAATCTGGTATTGCTTTAAATATATAATGTGGGGTTTTTGAAATAAACTCCTCAAGTACATGCAAGTGTGCACATATTACTGTATATTGCATGTAAAGTGTGCAGACAATTCACAATAGAAACAAAACCAGAAATGAGGAATAAAGGAATATAATGGCTGGTAGTGGTGTTAAACTCCAATGTGCAGTCCAAAAGTTCCCTATTTTTTAAATCGATAGTCTTGAGATTATTAGCTTTTGCGTGCTTTGTTTGCATGAATAACAAATTAATACAGTCTGTCAAGTCTATGCATAATAGACTGAGACTGGTACTGTTTTGTGATAGGTTTAGTTAATAGGGAACTGTTAGCAGCTTAGGAAAATTCACTATGGACTTGACATTTTAAAAGAGCACCAAGGGGGCTAACAATGCTGAATTCAGCTTTACTCCATGGGGGTGGTGCAGCCTGCCAATCATGCAGGGAACTGTTATGCAAAAGTCACCAACGCATCACTTGGATGATGTGACCAGCTGTTGCCGGTAAAATAAATCCACTCTGTTGTTCTCGAAGCCTCATTTTTAATTATTTGTGATGACAAAATATTTTGAGATGCACTTCATGCACGTTATATGTGTCATATTATGTTGCATCCGGCAATGTGTCCCATCTAGATCTATAAATAAATCTAACTATATAACTATAAATCTGTGTCTTATTGTCACATTTCCACATGACTGTGACAAAGAAGATTTATGTGCGCACACATGGACTGTCCTGTATGTCAAATGTTTTGAAACATTCCTGCTTCAGTACTGGCACCTAGGCAATATGCCACAACTGTGTTCCAAACAACAAACCTTAATTTACATTTTTTACAGCACCAAGAGTCTAGTTTGAGAAGTGTGTGGTGATAATGAAAGGTTAGAATCATACTATAACCTGAGTGTCTGAGTTAGTAAGAGTACTTTGGCTTAGCTGTGAACATATTGTCTAAAGGCAAAACACTGTCAGGTACACGGTCAATGATAGGGGCTGGTGAAAAAAATATCAATAAGAAATTAACATGGTAATGAGAAAAAAGCAAAGAAACACAAGGGTATCCATTGATCTTTTAACCAAAAAAATAATATCCTTAATAAAGATAGTGCTTAAATAGTTAGCCAGGAAAAAGATTTTTCACAAAATCTTATATTATTTTATCATCATTA
>OMLM01013155.1:32055-42577 GCA_900302695.1 Helostoma temminkii | reverse complement strand
GTCTATCGGGGTACCACTCTGATTATACAGAACAGAAAGAAGGTAGAGCATCTGATCAGTTTAAATATGTTGTTTGCATGTTTCTGTCATTTTCTTTGTTTATGTTATTCATTTGTTACACCTGTTCTTAGCTCTGAAGGTGACAGTTGTCACCCTGCTCGGTTGTGAAGTGAGATGAATCCCTCAGTCCTTAATTCCTCATGGAATGCCACATCTAATATATAACACATCCACATCCACTTTAACATAAAGTTAGGTCTGGAAATATTTGGGCTTATTTTGCCTTTATACACCACTATGATGAATTTAAAATAAAACATAGCGTTTATCCTAATGGGAATTACAGCCATTTTGAGCAGAGTACCTCCATTTTCAGGGGCTCAAAAGTATTGACTGGAGCTACCAATATGATATGCAAGGAGATGTCAGTGCAAGTGAATGAGGTCATCATTAGGCTGAAAAAACAACATAAAGAAAGAAGGAAAGAACTCGAAAGACAACTAACATGGATGATTGCAGAATAAAAAATCCCTTAAAAATCTATCACCCATTTACAATGCAGTGCTTCTATCACTACTGAGTTGGTTTCACAGTCGTTCACACCTGGCACAGTGACACACCTTAAAAACAGGAAGATCCACAACACAGAGAAGTGCTAATGACCCCTGATTCCGCAGTGGTTATCAGCCTGAAACTCCAGCCAGTCAGTCAGAACTGATGAAGCTTCTGATTGGAAGGCGAAACCTTTAAGAACCAAGAAATAAGTCCAGTTGCTAATTAACAGAACCTTTGGCATGTAGATGATGATATACTCGAACAACCTCTGCCCATATCATGTTACCGACCGGTTGCATAATGTCCTTCCACTCACTTTTCCAGCCTTTTGTTGCCTCTGTCCCAATTTTTTGACCATGAGTTTGTTCCTGCCATCAATTTCGAAATCACTTTATTTTTTTAAATGTAAAATTTTCTCAATTTAAACATTTTATATGATTCCTATGTTTGTTGTGAATAGAATATAGGTTTATGAAATGCAAAGCACTGCATTCTGTCTTTATGTAAATGTTACACAGGACCCCAACTTTCCTGAATTTAGCGTTGTATCTGTTACTGTATCACAGCTAAGGCAGTAAAGAATGTTTAATGTCATGTTGTGCACACTGTGCTGTACTGTGTGACATTAATCAGGTAGTGAATAGACAGAGCCTGTGCAGTTTTGCATTTAATCTTGTTTGAAAAAGTTAAGCACCTTGTCCTTGGTCACCTGCAACAAAGGCTCTTCTTGGCTGGTTTCCAGAATTCACAGTTATTGAGACCACTGTGGTCCAGGGACACTGAAGGTTTGCAAATACTTTTATACCCCTTGATAGGCTTCACCACAGTTTTACCACAGAAAGAAGAGACAATGTCGGGTCTTGGTTTTGTCCTGACTTGGAGTGTGACTTGTGGGACCTCCAATCAACACTTAACTACACTTACCTCCACAGTTAACTTGCTGAATGACACGTGCATATTTTCCACTTTTGTACAGACAGAATCATTGACTCAGATGGAAGCCACAAACAGAACTCAGCAGCAGTTAGGAAGAGAAGACAGACACCTACTGACTTCAGCAGCATTTACAGCAAAGGTAAAACTCAACCTGGTTGTCCAGGTTTACCTTAAAGTCTGTATATAGAAATATATTCATATCAATATCAGTGCATACTAAAATTTCTGTGAACATTGTCGGATCAATATTTTGTCATTTATGACCCCACATTTAGTTTTATTTTGTTATGCACTCTGGCAGCTTCCTGTTGTACTTTGGTTGCAGGCTGATCTCCTGCAAGCTTTGCATTTATGTTTATTCAAACGCATGCAATTTCTCCCATTCTAGTCAACTGTTGTTTTTCTCTGTGTGTGTTTGTGTGCACAGACTTGCTCCCAGCTCCAGGCAGTGAGGAGGTGACCAAGAAATTCCTGCAAGAGCTTCTAAACATCTTGCTGAGTTATATCTGCAAGTCAAGTCAGAGGAGTAGCAAAGTAATCAGCTGTCCATATCAACAATATAATCAGTAATATACCGTAGGATGGTTGAGATTGAATTTTGTTTAAAGCAGACATTTACTGTCTATGGTAGGCAAATATGATCTATAATTAATAATTGGTGTTTAGTATATTTTACAATACACTGCAGTGCAGTTACTGTAATTACAAAAACATTCATGTAATGACAGAATTCATGATACACAGCACTATGACACATCATAAATTGAATCCATTTAGATACAGCCATAATGGGTTATAAAATTTGTTGAGAAGATTTCACTAGAAAAATGTGTTTTTGTGTTTTGTAGGTCCTGGACTTCCACCATCCTCATCAGCTGAAGGAGGGGCTGGAGGGTTTCAGTCTGCAGCTGACAGACATACCAGAAACTCTGGAGCAGATACTAGTGGACTGTAGAGACACGCTGAAGTATGGTGTCAATACAGGTGTGTTTCTGTACAATTTGAATTAGTATAGATACAGATACGAAAATGAAAAAAAAAACTGTAGCTAACATCATAAAGAAAACATGCACTGTACAGTGTACACACATAACGTGACCAGAGAGCCAGAACGGAATAGTCAGACAGGTGTTTATTTCACAGCACATTTCTGGTTACCAGATAAGGGAACTCACTCTTGTATATACAGGACACTTTGTGCAGGTGCACCACTCACATACCTCGACAATTATGGATCTACTTTGATCTCTGACCTTTATTTTTTCAGGCCATCCTCGCTTCTTCAACCAGCTGTCTACTGGGCTGGATCTGATTGGTCTAGCTGGCGAGTGGTTGACATCTACAGCCAACAGTAACATGTAAGAACTCATCACTACTGGTGGAAAGTAACTAAGCACAATTATTTAACTATTGTACTTAAGTATTAGTATTAGTATTACTCATACTTAATATGTAAGTGTTAGGGGTGGCTGTGGCTTGGAGGTTGAGCAGTTGTCTACCAGTCATACGACTGGTGGTTCGATTCCCAGCTCCACCAGTCATATGTCAAAGTGTCCCTGGGCAGGACACTGAACCTCAAGTTGCCCCTGATGAGTCAGGTCAACTGCATAGCAGCTCTGCCATTGGCTTGTGAGCAAATGGATGAATTAGAAGCAGTGTAAAAGTGCTTTGAGTACCAGTAAGGTAGAAAAGCACTGTATGAGTGCTTACCATTTATTTCCATTTTTGGTTATTTTGCTACATTTCTTCACTACATGTACATTTTGCAGCTAGAGTTTGCAATTTATTTTCAATGACTGTTAGTTAATTAAATGCACTAAAGGATGGCTGAGCATCATTACTTGTGTTAAATTATGTTTTGGCCCCAAAGAGGGTTATTAGGCCATGCAGTCATAAATCTACAGGTCCCCATTAGACTGGGAACACCATTTCCTAACCCTGATCTATCATAAAGTGCACTAGTTGCACATTTTATGATAGACTCTATTACAGTACATTCAGGGATTAGCTGTCAGTGTGATCTCTGTTCAGTTCTACTGGCTGTAACGGTGCCATTAAAAAACCAAAGCACATCTAACCCGCTTTCTACCCTCTCCTTGCTATCCTGCTAATATTTACCAGTTCTACTGACAGCAAGAAAAATGTACCCATGGCAACCACACCAACATAGATTGTGTGTGAGTCTGAGAGTGCAAACAAGTCTACAGGGTCATCAGGTGCACACCCTCTTAATAATAGTTTTTATATTAAATGAGGCCCACAACACAGTGTGCTTCAGCATCCCAGAAGTTCAGTGTTCTGCTATTCTGCATTCAGCTGATGATATTTACTTGTTGCTAACATTACTAATATCTCAGTGCTTCTTCCAGCTTTGCTTGTCACTGCTACTGTTTAAAAGTTAGGAGCAGTCACATACTTTTTGAATATGAATCTATAAATTGGAGAGTGAGTACATTGAGTGTTTTGAGTGAGGACGACTGGCAGACACAAGTGGTTTTTAATTATTTAAGTCTCATTTGTAGCCTGGTCTTCCTACAGGAAAGAAGTTGAGATTACTACAAAGTAATACTATTTCAGGTGGAACAGCTGGATGTTTATTTTAATACAAGCTGTCTCAACATGTTTTTACAAGGCATTTTAATGCTCTAGTTCTGTTAGCGATGTTCTGTTAGGATATTTGACTGAGGCTAGGTTCATGGCAAGTGTTCCAACTTTAAGCCTTCTTGTGTTTCAATCATTTTGAGTGCTTTTGCTAATGGGCCTTAATTTACTATTTTTATGTAATCTGTAGTTCAAAGAGCTAAGTATGGAATAGTCACCAGCCGGATTTTTTGTAATGTGAGTCTTATATCATTCATAACTGTCTTTACAGGTTTACATATGAAGTGTCTCCGGTTTTCATTCTTATGGAGGAGGTTCTGCTGAAGAAGATGCAAGGCATTGTGGGATGGTCTGATGATGAGGGAGATGGACTCTTCAGTCCAGGTAAGATGTGTGAAGAAGGTACAGCAGAAATAGATGAAGGGATGAGCGGCTGTTGGATAAAAGCAGAAGAAAAGTTTTTTTTAATTTCTTTTTTTTTTAAAACCCTAACAAATCTAATAAATCCATGGAAAATTCCAAGTAAGTACTTTAGCAGCAATTGCACCAACTAGAGGTTTGTGCTTGAGTGTGTGGACTGAGGTGTTCAAAGTTTCGGTGTGGAAAATATTACATTATAACATGAAAAGTATCATGTTAAAACTAGATACTGAGCTTTGTGAATGTACTGCATTTCTTCTTCTGTACTGAAACTCTACCCAGAGTATTGTTATGTTCTGTTTTGTGAAGGAGGCACAATATCCAACTTGTACAGCATCCTGGTGGCCAGATATTACTTCTACCCAGAGGTGAAGACCAGAGGGATGAGAGCTCTACCTCAGCTGGCCCTCTTCACTTCGGAACATGTAACACATTTGCTACATTACACTCACTGTTAAAATCTGTGGGACTATATGAGTATGTGGATATAGCCTTAATTGAATGTCTGGGTCACCATCTTCAAAATGTGTTAGTACTGATTACATTAAAGAAAAGAACATCTTGGCTTTACTTAAAAAATAAGCTTACAGTTTCCATGGATATTTTGGAGTAGTTCCATATGGCAATACTGAGTCAGTCATACATATGTTTTTATGTTTAAGTAGCCTGTGTACTCCCAACATGCTTTGCCTTGACCTCTAAAAACTTTATATTAATTCAAATATTGTAGTGATTATTATTATTAAGTGGACAAATTACTTTGAATTATTTTGCAATTAATTTATTGTAAAATACTTGGTTCATAGGGTCTTTACTGTGCCATCAGACTACATTCAGTGCATACAAATGCACCTTATAAAAACTATATTACATGAAATCCAACGTTTTTGTGTTCTTGTGCAGTAGATGGTGGTGCTAGTCTGCTGGTGACCTGGGAACATATTGTCAGAACAGACACAATGAAGCCACTTTATTGAGCTGAATGAAAAGTGTGTGAGTTTCAAGCGTGACAAATGAATTTGACAGTCTGTCTTTCACCCATACAGAGTCACTACTCTGTAAAGAAATCTGCAGTCATGCTGGGGATAGGCAGTGACAATGTGGTCATGGTGAAATGTGATGAAAGGTGGGTAAGCTAGACATTAGCTAAGTACACAGGTGTTTGGTGAAACTCAGTCTGATGCATGACAAAGGAAATGTTTGCTCACCTGTTGCATCTTTATTTGAACCAGTGTGTGTGTGCGTGTGTGTGTGTTGGGAAAATGTTTCCATTAATGTGGGCTCGTAAACATATTTACTGAAGTTGTGAAGTTGACACACATGTTTGAGGACAGTAATTTCCACATCTTCATTGATTTAGTTTCAGCATACAGTAAAACCTTATTAAAGATTTAATTTTGACTTTCCTTGTCAAATACAGTGGATACAGTGCACTGATTAAAGTCATTTAGATTGCCTGTAGAAAGCAGCCTTGTGTCAAAGGTATATGACATTGATATGCCTTTCATATGCACAGTTAGTTGCTGCTTACTAAACTTTTGTTTACTTTTTAGGGGGAAAATGATTCCTGCTGAACTTGAATCTTCCATTGTTGCCGCTGAAGAAAAGGTATGAATGAAAAAAAAAATTATATAAATAAAACACCAATTGCATTCAATGTGTCTCCCTCACACTCAGTATTAATACTTTCAGTTCCTGTTGATGATGGCATGACATCTGTCTCTTCAAATGTAATTGTCATGTATTGTGTTTGTGATCCAGTCACAGTACAGTACATACAGTTTGAAAAAGCCAACCTCAGTTCTCTCTCTGCAGGGTTTGGTTCCGTTCTATGTTAATGCAACCGCAGGAACCACTGTGTACGGAGCCTTCGATCCTCTCAATGACATCGCAGACATCTGCCACAGACACAATCTATGGATGCATGTTGACGTAAGGTTTATTCATTCTATCTGCTGTGACATCCACACCATGCCCCCACTGTCTAACTGACAGTCTAAACTGCAACATTATTTAAAATCAGCAAATCCTCACAGTGGGAAACTGCAGCTATAGATGCTCCTGCATTTACCTGGAAAACAACAAGTATCCACAGTTTTCACTCATTTCTATCAAAGGCCCTATTTATGCTTGGTATTAAGATTAACAATGGTATTATGGTATTAACAATCCGCCTTTGTGGCTGTTTACACTTGTATTTAGCATTTTAATACCAGGTGTAAACAGAGTCAATGAGCCAAATGGCGGTGCAGCCAAAATTGCTGGTGATACCACGTCACTTAGCTTCACTCTTAAACACACTGTTCCAATATTACAAAGTAGTCTCACTTGAATAACCATGGTGGCTAACCCTCTCTGTAGCTTCATTTATTTTAAGCTTAAGATCGCATTCATTTTGGTTAGCCTTGGAAAGCCACCTTATGTCATCACAGACACACACAAATGCTACGTCACAGTTAATATCTGTTGCAGACATGACATATTTAATGTAGACATGTAGAGTGGTGTGAAAAAAATACTGGACTCCAACTGGCTTCTTATGTTTTCGTGTGTATCTAATCTCATTCTAAACTGTTTCAGTTCTTCAAACTAAATGTGACAAAACAGCAGGTTTAAATCGTTACTGCTGATAACTGTCCATTATTTCTTCACAGCATACCTACACCTGAATAAGTCATGCTTCAATGTCTGTGTGTAGGAGAACTTGTTTTTAAATGTGACTGTGTTGCTGCAGGCTGCGTGGGGCGGAGGCCTTCTGATGTCAGACAGGCACAGGATGAAACTACGCGGCATTGAACGGTAACTGCTCTAACACGAAGCCTGACCACTTCACACAGCACGTCTTTTTTCCTCTTTGAGACTTTTTATGGGACACCACTACAGAACAAATTACACAGTGAGCACTGAATGGGTCAGTCTAGCTGAATAAAAACCCTCTAAAGAGTAGCAGGACCTGTTTTCCTTAGGATAGGAACACCTATGTTTTTTGTAACTCATCACAAACTATGCATGTGTATGTAAGACTATGTACAGTCAAAGTCTAAGGTTGCCAGTGTCTGTCAGTCAGTCTGGAATATCTCTTCCTGATTTTCTTTGCTTCCAGAGCCTGGTCTGTAACATGGAATCCTCACAAGATGATGGGCGTCCCTCTGCAGTGCTCTGTCATACTGATCAAGAAAAGAGTAAGAAACCACTTAATAAACAGTACACGCTGACATGACAACCTTTATAAGGCTGTTCACTGAATGGCTTATGTTAACATACTAGGTGGCCTCAGGGAAAGCAGTCTCAGTCGCTCTTTTGATTGGCCCAACAAAAACTATTTGAATTGCCCTGAAGCTTTGTACATTTAAAGAGCTCAGACAATGGGGCCTAATGACTTTGATGGCTCTGTGGCCTTTAAGGTGTCACCATTAGGTTGGCATTTGTGGCTGAACATCTTCATACTCATCAAACAGGGTGGTGGAAGACACTGACATCCTGGAAGAGACCGCTCCTATTAGGATAGAAAAGTTAGGATAGGATAAAGGCGATCACTCAGAACAGTAAGTGGTGACAAGTGGACCTAAACCGTCCCAGTAAAATGCCTCCACGGCATAACAGAGCCACAGGATCTGATCACTGTAGCATCAAGCATTAGGGTTTTTCCCTTTATTTGTTACGCCTGTATATGGATGTCATACACAGCAGACACTTTGGCTTTTGTCTACAATACTATAATATACTTTAAAGTGTAGAATAAATAACACTCTTTGGAGAAAAAAGTGAATATTTAATCATTTTTCACTATCCTGAGAAACAAGCAGAGCATGAAGCAGCTCTGAGCAGTTTAAACCAAGAGAGGAAATTTCTCACTCCACGCAGGGGAGGTGCACATGAAGATTTGTTGGCCTATTTCCCATTCCGAGTGCTTCTGGAACTGGTACTACCCACTGTACCAATGCTATGTCTGATAAAACGCTTGTACACATTATGGTCGAGGATCACTGTGTTTTACTCCAGTAAATATAACCTCCTCCTTTCACTCTGTGACTGTAAACAAAAGTCAATTTAAAAGATTTTGAATTTCCCTGATCATCAGCTCAGGACATGTCTGTTCCATATTCTCCTCACGAATATTCACTACTGTGTATGTGTCTGTCCTCTGCAGGGTCTTTTACAGGAGTGTAATGAGTTGGGGGCTGAGTACCTTTTCCAGAGAGACAAACCATATGATGTGAGCTATGATACTGGAGATAAGAGCATCCAGTGTGGCCGACATGTGGACGTCTTCAAATTTTGGCTCATGTGGAAGGCAAAGGTATGCATCTGTATTGTGACTCTAACGTGACGTGTTTTACTTTTCTTCATTGGCTTAAAGACCAGCTCATTTACACACTGACCCTGTGACTTATGGTCATTTAACAGTAGTCGTTGTGATTATGGAAAATCAAAATTAGTCCATGTATCATGATGTAACCACTTCAGATTCTATTTCAATCGAAAGGGATCAGATTAAAAACACTGTTAATAGAATAAACAAAGGGTCTGAACAGACTGAAAACGAGACCAGTCCATAACCTTCACCCGACCCTCTGATAATATAATATTCTTTGTGTTATCAGTGAATCTGACACAACAAATCATGCTTAGAAATATCAAAATTAAATATCACAGATGTCGCCAAAGAAGTGTATACTTTTACCAGGTGGGTCTTGTTCCTGAAAAATTAAAGGATTACTCAAAAATGTCCACTTTTTAAACTAAAGTTTAACTGATTGAACACACTGATATTGGGAAATGTAGTTTGATGTTCACATGTTTAGGTCTACACTTCACCTTTTACATGATTAGGTGCTACTCACTTTTACAGGGTCTTCATTTTTCACTTAATTGCCTCACTCTACCCTATTTGTGTGATAAGGTGTCTGCATTCCTGTTTAACTCTCCACTGTCTCTCTGTCATTCACTTTCTCAGGGCTCAGAGGGTTTTGGATCTCAGATCAACAAATGCTTGGAAAATGCTGAGTATCTGCACGATCAACTGCAGAGGAGGACAGGCTTCAAACTGGTCTTTAAAAACAAGGTAAAGCTGATACAGTATTATCTAAGTCTTGTTTATATTTCTTTATCTGTCGCTATCTATTGCTTATTAGCTCTTCTCAAACATGTCTGTCCTCTCCAACAGCCAGAGCACAGTAACGTATGTTTCTGGTACATCCCTACCAGTCTGAGAGGCCTGCCACCTGGACCTGACAGAGATGGCAGACTCCATCAGGTCAGTACCACCACAGTGGTATAGTGATGTCCAGACACCACAGCTACTATGGAGATTGAAACTGAGTTACAAAGAGACTGATAGAACAAAGAAAGAGTTCACACTGATAAGCATCTTCGCTTTTTCTTTGTGCAGGTGGCTCCAAAAATCAAACTCAGAATGATGGAGAAGGGCTGTGTTCTGATTGGCTATCAGCCTTTAGGAGCCAAAGTCAACTTCTTCCGCTGCGTGTTCTCCAATCCTGCTACACAACAAGAGGATGTTGACTTCCTTCTGGATGAGATTGCCCGACTGGGCAGTGACTTATGACCTTTGCTGTGACTTTTCTCACCACAGTTTCTACTGGGTGATATGTGTACACTGCTATTTGAACATGCTTATCTCTGTTTTATTTTATTGGACATTATAGTGTGATACTGTAGCATATTTGTTTACCTGGGGAGTTTGTTTCTGGTGCTGTTCTACACCCTATTCCATTCAGCCAAAGAACAGCTGGTCTACACTGGTACTGCTTTGTGAGCAAATATCCATTAAATTCATGCAAATCATACTGGTATTTGAAGAGGATCTGATTTTCTTTCCAAATGGCCCCCGGACAGGGCAGAGTCAGACTATTTGTCTGGGCTTGACTTAAATGCTCATATATTCAGATGCCTACATATATTGCCTCATAGGTATAGGAAGGAATTCTGACTGGTTCTCAGAAAAGACAACGAAAACTTACTGTAGAAGTCTCATAGTGTGTGTTATGTA
>OMLM01013155.1:13157-32020 GCA_900302695.1 Helostoma temminkii | reverse complement strand
AGGACAACTTCAAATCTAGTAAAAAATATAAATGAATTTAAAATTCATGTTAATTCATTAAACCTTTTCTTTACAACCTAGTGTTTTGTGTGAGTGTGTGTGTGTGTGTGTGTGTGTGTATGTGTGTGTGTGTGTGTGTGTGGTCACATCTCTCTTCTGTGTTCCATTATTTCCAACTAGAAGAAGCAAAGCACTATTCTACAAGGAAGACACGGTGAAAGTTAGTGAGTGAACATTTGTACATTATACTGAAATATGTTTTTTTTTTCTTAGTGGAGGCCTAGACTACAGCACCATCTGGTGACATGAGAAAGCTGCAGATTAATGCACATCTCCACATTTTTAAATGTGATTAGATAACAGACAGCAGTGTGCTGTGTGAGGATGCTGCTGGCTGCTGCACCTTCCTGTAGACAAAGATTCTGTTTAGACCTGAACCTATGTTTTCTCTCTAAGATTCTTCCAATCAGTCACAACTCAGTCACTTTACACCAATTTCTGCCATACAGTGTCATTTCACATTCCACATTCGTTTGGTAGCAGCATTAATCCTTATATTAGCTGAACTGCAGTATTTCATTGTTGCATTAATGTCCAGATTAGCTGAATGAATGGCTTCTGTTTAGCGCCATGATGCACTTTATCTCTTTGTGTTAGTATTTTTAACCTGGACGTTCTCACACGTTCTCAAAGTTATAAACCTCAACAAAGTGTGGCTTTTGGGAACTTGATGAGAGCTTGATGATGGACCTCAAAGCTCAGTTTCTGTAACATAATATAACGAGTAACGAGTGGTTTGGTTATGTGTTTATGTGCTTTTGTAATTGCAGGACTCTGGTGACACTATTTGATCAAGAGGCAGAAACCTTAACCACACATGCATACACTGCATACGTTTTTAATATACTCATGATATAATAGGTATCTGGACCTCTGCCTTGTTATAAAACATTTCCCATCTCAGTAGCATCTCTGGTTATCAGCCACCCTGAAGAAGCTTCTTGAATGAGTATTGAATTATTAATTATTTATAAGTGATGTGAAGTCAAACACTGAGGCCACCGTCAGCTCTGAATGTCAGTACACAACAGTAGATGGAGCCAAACTCCAGTCACACATTCATCATTTCAGTCAAAGCTGCTACACTGTGGCTTTTCATCATTTATCTGATTTTTGTAGGGTTTCCATCATTTATCTGATATGTGTCTGAACCTGTTTGTGAAGGGATGTGCAGCTGCATCACCTGTTGCAGGGTTTGCCCCCCAGTCAGCCCCACCGCAACTGTCCCTTAAACTGTAAGTGAATAATAAAATGCAAATACAGTTTTACAGGCCCAGAAGTATCTGAACAATGATGATTTTGTCTTTATACACCACCACAATTGATTTGAAGTAAAACACCCCAGACATGATTGTCTTTCAGCTTTATTTTGAGAGGTTTCACAAAAATATGGCATTTACTGTTTAGATATTACAGCCGTTTTAAGCAACATACCTCCATTTTCAGAGACTCAAAGGTATTTGGGTGATTGAAGAGGTTAACTGACCAGGTGTGGTCCACTCGCTCATTCACTCATCAGATACTGTTAGAGGTTTGAAGCTGATATCAGGTATTGTTCAACCCAACCCCTGCAAATGTAAATACAGTGTTAACTGATGTTAGTTTCCTGTGAAGATGCTTGACATCAACATCATCATCACCACTAAAAGTCCAACAGCTAAAATAAAAAGAAAAATTAAAAATGACATCTACCTTAAGTTTTAGGCAAAGAAGGGTGATGGAGGGGTGTGCAGAGCAGAGAAGATTGATTACCAGTCTTATGTTAGAACAAGATTAAGTTGCATATTGTAGCTTTTAATTGTAAGCTTTAATGCCAGATGGCCAGTGAAACACGTTCTTCTAAAGCGGATCTGACATGAGGTGAAAATAAGCAGGGCAGATCTTTCTTCCCTGACTTTGTCATCTTTTTGAAGGTCGTCTGTTTGAACTACTGCCACAGTTGTGACTTCCTACAAATCTCACGTTTTCTTTGAATATGTTTTACAACTCAGAATCACTGCCAAGTTAGAGCCAAACAAAGATGTGGTTAGACAGACAGAGGACATGAAGTTAAAAGTATTAAACAAAATAAGAAATAGTGCTTCATTTACATGACTTTTTAATAAGCTCAGTTCCGTCCTGTTAGCATGTTTGAGCTTGTGATTCCTCTGATGTTGAGGCTTTGATGTCCTCTACTGCCGCACACCACTCTGCAGCTTGTCCTTGACTATCACCCAGGGGAAGAGTTCTGGAAATGAATCAGTGTATAGTTTTTGAACTTCAGTGGAGGAATAGTCACTTTAAACTTAGCAGCTGTTTGGTGGTTAGTTGGCTCCTTCCCTGCTTGCCCTTACTTTTAATAAGAACATCAGCCAACACCAGAGAATATCTCTGTAGAGCTGCTCTTTGTAACCCTGGAGCACCACAAACACAGGTACCATATACAGCTTCAGCATCTTTGATTAGGAAGCAAAGTTTAATAGTTTTGTTTATTACACATATAGCACAAATACAGCACTGATATCAAAGAAAAAAACATTTAGTTTTATAGCTTTGCCAAAGTCGGATTTCAGAACATTTGGTTTCAGAAGCAGGGATGGAAATATTTTATTTAAATTGGTGCTGTGTGATTTCAACCCAGTTAAGTCAGGAGCAGAAAACGAAATATTTGACCACTATGATAAACAACCCAAAACGCTGCTTTGCTTTTTACATTATTATATACTAACACTTAAGACTAACAGACAAGAATAGTGCACTTGTCCATAGGATACCTAAATAAATATTACAATTTAAATAATTAGATAGCATTTTATAGTGACGGTACACGAATTATTATGATTTCATGCATGAAAAAACATGAATTCATGCATATAATACTTCATAAACTATCAGGACTTTACAAGAATCAACAATATCTTTATCTTATATTTTATCTTTGTGTTTGGGACCCTCCTAACAAAGTGATGACATGATCCTTCTTTTACACTTTCACACATTTTGTTACATATAGTCTTTTTGTGTATTTTAAAAAATATTATACTTCAGGTATTAGTGAGTATTATCTTAAATCTAAATACCTATTTAAAAACAGTCATTTTTTACAAATAAATAATTGCAGTTTTGATCCAAAGCCAACAAAGTTTCCTAATATTATGTCACATGTGTAGCTCTCATACTAACATTCTTTTATTCTATTTTTCTTTTTATCTTTTCTATTATTTTATTTTTAACACAGATAAATAATGATTTATAATGGTATGAAATTCAATGTATTATGCATGTAGTGGGTTGTACACAATGTATGGCCAGTGTACACATTCTTTTTAAAGTAATCATTGGTTAATGATGACAAAACAATATCTGTGCACCTCTGTGTGCCTGTGAAGAAGACATGAAAATCAATAATAGCTCATGGGTCATGGTGATTCAAATACCTTATTTTCAGTGAAAAAAACTGCCAAGTACATGCACTGAAAGGAAGGAATTTTTAATTATTCCTCTGAGGGCTGCAGCTCTGAGGTGGATGTCAGTTATGTTTACACCTCGGCTGTCACAGCACTCAACAGAAAAGGATATAAATCTGAAATCACGTGCTTGGTCTATAAATATCTCTGCAGCAAAAAGAGTGAATTTACCGTGGGATGGAAAATTTGTAAATGCTTGCATGTCCTGTATGATATGGTAGGAAATGGAAAACGTACAGAGCTGAGAGTGGATGGAGAAAAAAGGCATTACTTCTCCATTACCATGATAATACCTGTGTGCCTGCAGTCTCTGCTCCAATCACATGCACCACGATCAAAGATATTGTTTCATTAGACGGGGTGTGATAGCCTCCGACCACATCTTCTTCCATCCACCATGGCTGAATTACACATCTGCTATGTTTCCCCTTGCACTCCAGATATAGGTAATTACCTTCCTGTCTGCCGTAGAGCCAGGAGAGCTTCATCCTCTGTTCATGCATAATCACCACACATTATGCAGTTCATTATTAACAGGAGATCTTGTTCTGTTTAGATGCAGGAAAAAAACGATGGTGAGGGTGGTGAGTTGAAGTGTTGAGACCTGCAATAAAATGGACACTTCACATAGTGGAACAGATGGAAGCACCTGTAAAGTGGCTTTTCCACCCATGTCTGGATTAACATGGTTGAAATTGTTCTAGCTCTACATTGGTTAAGCCATTCTTGAGCAGGTGGTGAGGACCGATTTGTAATTCTATTTTCACTCAGGTAAACACCCCAGTCACATGTTGGCATGAGGTTGAATCCAATATTCTGAGCAGACAATGTTATAGCAGCTGCAAAGCTCATCATGATCATAAGAACAGTTCCCTCAATTCCTCCTACACAAGAAGCAAGTGACCAATCCATCATGCATCTTTGTTTTTATATCAAGAGTAGTCTCATTAGTCAGTGATGACTCAGACCACTGTTTCAATAGAAACACATCATGTCAGCCTGGTCACAAATCATATCCAGTGCAGGTATTTAGCATTAGTCTCCTTGCAATTTACTATTCTAACCATGCTCTTGTCATCAGGGTTTGAATAGCTGAAAGATGGAATAAAAGATGGATGTGTTTGTTTGCTCTGTCAAAATCTGGGGCCACAAATGACAAACATGAACTGTTTACTTAATGAGGGCTTACTAATTGGAAACAGTTTGTCCAAGAAAGATGGGAGATTAAATAAATATGTAGCCACTACCAGGCCTAAGATTCTGCCTGGTAGGTTGAGAAGATGAAGAGAGAGGCAACAGGTGAGGCTGCAGCTCACCTGCTACAACCACACCAGACAAAATGGTTCAGTCCTGAGCTGCTAATGAGTCGCCTCACAAATAGTAAATGTTACTGTTGAACAAAATATTCTGTAGTGTTGTTGAGTTACTAGTGACTGGAAGCAACAGAAATTACATTCTGTGTATATCATGTGTGAGCAGCACCTTACTATTTGATATTAATGTGAAAATGTAACAGTTTTATACAGGATTGCAACTAATGTTTTATTGTGGATGTGTCACAGGTTGTATCTGAAATGTATTCTCTCCTTCATTACTCCCTACATAAAGCTAATCATTGTTATATGGCTTTAATTATAATAACTGAGCCACACAATGGTAAATTTCATATCTTTGAAACAGGAGCAGTGGATTGTGGGATTGTACATGTAATGTACACTGTTTTAGTGTGCTTTTTAGTGTACTGTCAGTGCATTAAGTATTAGAATCTCAATCATTTGGACACCACTAAGTTGCTCCCAAAGTGTGTCCTGTTACATCTGGTGTAAAATTAACACAGCATTTCACGAAAAGAGCATCATATCAGGAGTTAAACATGGTGGTAGTGTGATGGTCTGGTGCTGTTTTGACGCTTCAGGACCTGGATAACTTGCCATACTGTAAATGATGTTGTTGATGTTTGATGTTTCATGATCAAGCATACTTTATAATGATCCTAAACCAAAACACCTGCTTTGTCGATCTAATAACTTTGTAATTGAAATATGAAAGTAACAGAGAAAGGCAGCTAATTGTAATAGCTGGAATGTGAGATTGAACCATTACTCAAGACTTTTGTCTTCCCTGGTCAGCCGAACCCCTTCAGCTCCCCTTTTTACATGTATTCATTATTTGCAGTTTAGACTTGAAACACACTGATTCTCTTTTGCCAGATCAAACTGCAAACCTCTTTGGTGCTGGTGAGCATATTATTGCCTCTGTGTAGTTATTAGAAAATAAGTGAGTGATTATTTATGGTTGTGATCTAAATACACTGGCAGCTCGCAAAATCAATGCTGCTCTCAAAATGCATCACAGACCTCTCTTACTCCTGCTTGCAAACATGTTAAAATTTAAAGATGTAACTGCTATGGGGACTGTGTGTGTGTGTGTGTGTGTGTGTGTGCCGCACTATGATGCATGACTGAAGAAGAAGAAAAATTTGGTGAATCTGTCAAATGGGAAGCCAAAAACAACAATCTAGACATGAATGTGTCATCTATATTTTTGTGGTAATAAATCTGAATAGCAAAAGGTGACGTTAATAGAGACAAGTGAGTATATAATAAAAATAAATCTGTAGGTTAATATGTTCATAGTCTATAAGGTGCATTTGAGCTTTACTAACTCTGCCAATTCCTTAGTTTACAACTGATATTTCACTCTCCTGCAGGAAGCTTCAATTTCAGCCTTGCAGCCTGGAGACCACATGCAGATACACAGCATTTTATTATCATCTTTGAGCTTCACTAGAAAATACAGATAACTCATCCTGATAATTAGACTCACTGACCTTTTAGTATGTGCTTTTGCTCAGGCCTGACAAATTGAACCTCAGCAGCAGCACATTGACAACTAAACCAAGGCAAAACAACAGAAGTCATACTAACTTAATGGACACACACTTATGTACTGTCAGATTTAAATTAATTTCAGTAGGTTGTCCTCTTTCTTTCTGCAGATGTTGCCACTACAAGGTACATTTCTCTGAGCTCACCTTTAAAGCTGAAGATATGCCTGTGCCTGTATGTGACATCACACCCAACTAAATGAAGTGTATGCATGATGATAACTGACAACATGCGAAGAAGAAGACATTTTGTTTTGTAGTTAAATGTGACAAAAAACAGTTCTAGTCATGAATAAACCATATGGACAAAGATCTATGCTACAGAGACTACAAAACACAGCAGGTAAAGGTGAAGCTTATTTTAACCACTTCATATACTGACAGCTGCTTCATAAATAGTAATGCATCAGCATTTACCAGTTCATTCATATTTTGTATGAAGATTCTGCATTTGTAAAGAAAGAAAAGCTGTCAGATAAACGTGATGCAGTAAAAAGTACAATAATAAGCTTCTTTTGTTCGGTGGCTTGTTCTCTCAGTTCTCTCGCTGATCTTTTGTGCACACTGTCTCTGGAGAGAAGTTTGAACGCCCTGTGTAACACATTTGCAAGTATAATCAACCTTAATTCTTCAGACAGTGTAGATTGGATTACTTTATAATTTTCTAGCGATTAGACTTCGGCCTTGAACAGTACAGTGTCAAATATAAATCATTTAATAAAAACAATTAATACTTTATGAATCTCCTTGGGGAAATTCTTTGTGGAGAGGCTGCCCCTTTGAGGCTGGTGTTCAGTGTCTTGTCCAGGGAGGCTTTGTCATTTGGCCAGGAATCGGGAAAACTGGGAGTCGACCACTAACCTTGGTGTTTCCCTACCAACTGATCAACTGTCGCCCCTTAGAATTTCTGAGCAAAGTAAAATAATATCACACACACTGTCCAAAGACATTTCGCATCCAGGAAGCGTAATGATGTGCTGTTACAGAAATGGCAGGAAATCAAACATTATAACCCCTAGAAGCTGCACAGTTCAAGGCTCAGTATGCTCTGTATGTGGTCTATGCTTCACTGCTTTACCATTAAATTAGTCTCACCACGTTCACATCACCAGTTCTTCACAGCAGGACTGTGTGAAGCTCAACTCATCAATCTTTGATTTCCTTCAGTCGTCACAGCTTTGATAAAACACTATGAACTCTCTAACACAATTTGTGCTCTGCTGTGTAGGAGTCACTTCTTATCCAATTAGACCAGAGGAAACAATAAAGTCCTGTTCTTAATGTATTTAGAACACAGACACTGCGCACAGTCACTGGGAGGAACTGCAGACAGAAAAAGTAAGAGAAGAATGTGTAAAAGGGAGAAAAAGGGGATGGAGTGAACAAGGATATCCCTAAGAAACAGAAGTGTGGAGAGAGATTTCAAAGCTTCCTGCTGATACAGTGGGGAATGAGATAGTATGTGATTTGCACATTAATGTGCAGATATTGACATTTAAACTGTTTAGTTTTAAAGCCACAGGGCATCTACCTTACAAACACAGCCTGCTGATTAAATCTATTAAAAATCTGTTAAAACAGGCAAAAGATCATGGAAGTCTTCCTTTAACTAAACACAGCACGAAATGTTTTTTTCTGTTTTGGTTAAAGAATTCTTATTGAAGGTAAGAGTAGATAAAAACATTACAATTAACTGATGTAACGTAAACAGTAACTGAAGTGCTTTACAGGTGTCAGTGGGGAAGCAGCAGAGATGAGGAGCTGAGAAGATGGTAGAGGCCAGCAGGTGAGTGACACAGTTCAGAGTTTCAGCTGTTCCGATTAGTTACCTTTTGACAAAACAAGCATTGCGAATGAGTCACTCTGTGACTGTAGCTGCGTGTAAAATCATTCTATAGTGTTCTACACTACAGTACCAATGTCACTTGGATTCACCTGTATCTTAAAAGGTCCTTTTAAGTCTGAACTTCCTCTTGGCCTACTACCTTACCAAGGTAGGTCATGGCTGCTTTTCTAAGTTGACAGGTAAATGTGCTTTTGCTAGCCCGTCAAACACGGCACTCAAGTGTTGCATAAGCACTTCAGGTGTATCACCGTACACTATTTTACTGACAGGTCAATAACAACTTTAGCCCATCAGCAAGTCCAACTGTATAAAGGGGGCAAAGGCAGCAGTACTTCAAAAGATATTGCTATTGTCCCTTCAGTGTCAAAAGAGGCTGAAGAAGCAGTGAGAGAAGAGAACATCCCTGGTGGTCAAGCGGTTAGCTGCTTACCACCTCGGCCCTGGTTTGAATCCCAGTCATGGAATAGCTTCTTGGCTTGGCAGTAGATGAACTGGTTAAGCAGTTGTCCATGAACCATAGTGGTACACCTAAGGAATTAGTAAAGTAACATGAATTCATGACTTAACAATAACTCATACACACACATAGTCATTAATGAGTTAAAAAGTTATTAGAGCTGTTAGCTCAGAGGTGGACATCACAAATTCAGCAGGGTTATTTGATGTGCGTCTGGAAGAAGAACAACTGCTCTAGAAAACTCAGCAGCCAGTACTGTAGTTAAGGTTTACCCTATGCAGCTCTTTAAATATATTCCTCACTCCCAAGCATATTACATATATTATCCGTTATTTGTAAAGATCTGCTTTTACACTATGAGTATGTCTTCCTGTGTTATAATTTTTTGGTATGACAATTTCCTGCACTCCATCTACCTTGACTTCATCTACAAAAGTGTTAACTCAGCAAACTCTTAGGGTTAGTCACTTTAAATACTCTCCTCTGCACGTGATATAAAGGAATATGCTGAATTAATGAGCTGACGTGGTCATTTTTCATGCTTTACGTGAATGAAAAATTATGTTAAAATGCTGAATATCTCCATGTTAAACATTCACATCAGGGCTGCAATACTGTACTCTTAAAAAGAACTTTAATGCTGAAATATTTATGTCTTACTGGTCCTCTAGGGATGAGCAATATAGAAACACGAAAGGGGAAACTGTTTCCCAGGCAGATTTACAAATCCCTTGATGGCTGTAAAAGCTTATTATTGGCTTCTAAAGTCAATGATTACATGTACAAACTGTGGTACTATATGAAGTATACAGTATAGTGCATTTTGCTGATAAAGCAGTTAAGGCATTGGAAAAAAAGAAAAAAAAACAAATAAGAAGAAATGAGTTGGATAATGTGTCGACAAAGACAACTATATTGTGCAACTATAATATTGTAATACTAAACTAAGTAAAGAACTTTTTCAAGGCAAATGGACCACAACTAATCAAACCACACAATCAAACTGCTTTTCTGAAACCACTTGTCTTTTTTATTCATTGATAAAAATATACACCAGGGAAAATTGGCTTAATGTCTCTTGACTTATTCATCCACAGTCCTAAACAATTCATACCTTTTATAGTCTTTTCAGTCCTGTGGAAAGAATGACAAACATCCACACATTCACAGAAATCAGCATGATTTGGCTCTGGGTGGGATTTTGATTGAAACCAGAAAAAACTGTAGAGGGACGAACACAGTATCAAGTCAGAGGTGAATTTTGTTGACAGTTGGATTTGCTAATACGATATAGAAACCATTTATCAGAGTTTAAGTTAGGCTGGTATGCTTCTGCAGTGGAACATGGCTAGTAAAGATCACCTTACATTCTTGGCAGTTTGGCGTAGTATTAAGTTCAAAGCCTGATCATGAAACTGGAATTTGGATTGGCTAACCTTCAGGAAGCCACACATGAGTAGCAGATGCTTCAGGGTCCTGCTATCACAATCAGCACAGGGTTGTTTGGTTTCACAGAATTAGCAAATAATAAAAATTTAGCAATCATCAAGTGTTGGGCCTGTAGCTTACTTTGGCCTTTATAAATGCTGTATACGTTTCCATTTTCCAATGTTAGTTTTGTCAGGATTAGTTTTATATATACCACTCACTGTATATCATGGTCACCCTGATGTTAGTCTTTATGAATAATATATCAATAAAACACCATGTTCCCATCATTCAAGCTAATGGATGACCTGAACTTTGAGTTCTGGGTCATTGTGCTCCCGGGAAAATTGTTATTCGTTTGTAGGGTAGCTGTGCATGACTGGGGTTTCAGTAACAGTGAAGTTCAAGGCCAAAATCCATCGGGTCCAGCACTAGCTGTACCTTTTCCACTAACAAGCAGAGCACAGGGCGAAACCTGTATGCAAATCAACATGCCATTTTAAAAGTGTGGTATTCTGTCAGTTTGCATTGTGTCCTGCACTTTCCCCTTTCTGCCAAGTTTCCCTTCAGTCTGACTGTGTTCTCCTGGTAAATGGCAATAAATGGCTTTTCTTATTTCACATGACTCCACAGTTTCTAATCATCAGCTTTTTGCAGCAGTAATTTTGCATTCTTGGTTCAAATCTCACAGGTACAAACAAATTTCTTCAGTAAATCTGGCCAAAAAGTATAAAACAGAAAATTTGAATGTAATGTTTAGGTATCTGGGTTTGTTTGGCCTTCAACCATCTGCTCTCTCACAATTTGTTCCAGTGTTTCTCTCTCCGGCTCCCACTTTTCAAAGTCAGCACAGTTTAGTTCGGGCAATGCCACAGTCAGGCCCAGAGAGCTGACAGACCCGGCCAAGGACCCACAGCCTTCATAGGCATATGTTTGAAGTGAGTCATAAGGTGGGCCCCGTGTATCAGAATCCGCTTCAGCCACCTTCTGCTGGATGATCTGCTGAATTATGTCATGACCATCTAGCAAAAGCGAAGGTGCTGACTGGCTGATCTCTCGAGGAATGCAGTCAATTACAAACCAGGCAGGTTCTGACTCCGGGCTGTAGTTCCCATAATCCACTTCCCGAGTTTTCTTCCTCCTTACCACCACAACGCTCCCCTCACTGCCCTCAAGCTTGTCCTCCTCTCTGTACGGTGTTGGTTCATGGCAGAGGTAGGTGTGAAACTTCCTGCGAGGCTCAGAGGCTTTGGGATTTCGAAGTGCAGCAATGTCAAAGGCCTCAGTGTCCTCCTCTCCACCTCCTTCGTCATCATAGGTCACCACGTTTTCTCTGATGTCTTCTTCAGAAAGAATCAAAGCCTCTTTGCTTGTTTTCTTTTTTCGTAGCTGAGTGAACAGCATCACTATGGCTGCAAAGAAATGAGAGGGAAAGGCAGAAATGGAGAAAAGAAAGGACAATGTGAAAGAAGACAAAGACAGATAGACGGCACACAGGGCTTTTTTAAAATGATATGGAAACAGTGACTGTCTTCTTGTGACAAAAAGCTTTTCTGCCCAGTAATCTGTTAAGTGCATTAAAGACACATACATTTCATATTAACAGAATGTGTACTCATTTCATCTTTTATAGACATTTTAAGTGAAAATGAGGTAATGCTTTAGTTACATCAACTGGCTGTGTAAATATGCTTGATTTACAGAGAACCTTTATTAATATAGTATACATGTACAGTACACACAGACTGATTTTGCCTTTATACACCACCACAGTAGATTTGAAATGAAACATAAAGGTGCGATCGTGTAGACTTTCAGCTTTGAGAGGTTTCACAATTTACCATTCAGGAATTAAAGCCATTTTAAATAGAGTACCTCTATTTTAATTTTTTTTATTTGACCAATTGACTGACAAGAAGTTAACTAACCATAGGACAAATTAAGAAGCTGTGGAGTTTATGTCAGATATTGAGTTGACATTTGGCAGCTGTTTGATTAGAGCTACAAGTATGAAATCTAAGGAGATCTCAGTGTAAACAAATGTGGACTTCATTAGACTGAAAAAAACAACATAAATCTATATAAGATTTGACAGTTTTGTACATTTTTAATAAGAAAGAAATCTCTTACTGAAAGACCTGAAGGACCACAGAAGTCAACTAACATGGATGATCGCAGAATCCTTTCCTTAGTGAATAAATCCCCTTCTCAACATCAACTGAATAATAAGGATTGTAGGATTGTTAAAATCATTATTAAAATCTACAACCAAGAGATGCCTTATATAAATACAACAATGTAACCGTCCCTAAACCTAAAAGTCTTGGTTATTTTAAATCAATTGTGGTGGTATTTAAGTATAAATCATAAAAAATATGTATAGTTATATGGTAAAAAGACCAAATAAGGGAGGTGACAACCTGGGAACTAAAATAGCTATACTGTAAGTATTACTATTATTATTGGCTCTAAGAAAGACCACTTCTGATTAAAGTTTGCATTTGTTGTACTGGTAACAAGCAACTTTAATGTCCAAACAGGTCAAATGACCATTTTCTTGTAGGACAACAACTGAGCCAACAAAGCAGTTTATTTGGAATTAGGCACAAGGACATCTGGGTTAGGTTATGCTATAAACAAACATGGCAAAAGATATTAAATTATCAGTATTTAGCCTTAAAGATTATTGCTTCTTTAACTTATCATACCATATCCATGTCCTCACATTTTTCACAACTGCAGAAAGTTCTCTAATACTGGACCTTAACTCCTGTCTCTTGTGGAAATGTCCTGTGCTTTGTTGTGCCACCCATCCTCCCCATTCTGATTCAAAATGATTCAAACTTTGAGGGTATTAATAGCTGGTGGCCATGTAATGTTCACCATAAGTACACCACTGTGACAAAAAAGGTACATTTTTTGTAAATTTGGTTTACCTACATGATATGTCACCGGCTGAAATTTAAAGCATTACTGACAATAAATCAGCTATTGTGTTTTTTACAATGTTTAAATAATAAAATACCAAACTTTCCATTTCATGATGAGGGTGACAGGAAAGGTTCATTCTATTGCTGATTCACAGCAGATTCAGGATCAAATGAGCACCTGGGTGTTATAATCCTGGATAAAATGAGCTGGTTAAATCAGTTCTCCTACATGCTATTGCATCACCAACACTATTCATATTATAAAGCCACATCTTGCTCCAATGTCAATAGATCACTCACAAATGAATGTGACATCCATAGCTTGATGGACTTCCTACTCCAGCACTGTTCAAATCTGGTAGGTGACTGCGTTGACTAAACTTACTCTTGAGTAGGTCTGAGCTATGGATATTTTGACCATAAGCTCAGCATGGCTTTGGAGAAATGAACACAGCCAGGATCATGACAAATCATGGACGCTACTATCCAGGTAATCTGGTAATACACCTATGAAGAACTAGTCCCACATCTCATTGAATCTGAAATTACATAAAGTTGCAAGATGAAGGATTTGAAACTAGCACATGAAACTGGAGAATTCTACAGGTGAGGGCTTTAGTCAGTGGCAGGTGCAGTGTCATGTAAGCATGTGACGTTTGTAGGGGAAATGCAAAATACATTAAAAATATCTACCACCCACATACTCACCTAATAATATCACAATACACAGCAGTATGGCGACAAAGGCCCCTGTGCTGAGACCAGCTGAGGACAAGAAGGCCTGGGCCTGACAGACGTTGTTGCTGTTGCGTCCCCTGCTGTTCCTCTGGCACACGCACACGCTGAGGGCCAGTGTAGTTGTGCTGCTGAGAGGAGGCTCCCCACCATCAGCCACCACCACCACAAGGCTGAGGAATTCCTGGTCTCTGTCCAGGCTGAACCCTTCACGCCGACGAGATACTATACTGGCAGTGTTATCTGCAGACAGGAGGAAAAAACGTGGAGGAAGGAATGTGAAGGCAAGACATTGTGTGATGAAGGAAAGAAGAGAAGTAAAAAGTTTGAGTAATACGAGAAAGATGTGGGACTACTTTATGTTAGCTAGCAGGGATGATATGCTAATACTGAAAAATATTTTATTTGCTCTCTGCTAAATGACAAATAAATAACTTTGTCTTTACAGTGAGAAGATGGCTACCTGATGACCTGAGGAGTCTGATTCATATATAGACTGTGGGCAGGTCAGTACTAGGCAGGGGAGACAAACCATGAAGTGCTTTAGACCAGCAGCAGAATTTTGAACTAAATTCAATTGTACCAGTGAAGTGATATAATAAGTGTAGTATCAAGTTCATATTTATGTGTTCTTGTAAAGACTCTTTGTTTGTTCTGGTCCAGCAAAAGTGCATTACATTAATCCAGTCTAGTGGAAATAAATACATGGGTCAGTTTTTTAGAGTCAGCTTGAGATATGAAACCTCTAACTTTGGATACACACTCTGGCAGAAAGTTTTCCTGGCGATGGCACTGAGACGTTTTTCAAAGCTAAGACCTGCATCATGACACCAAAGTTCTTAACCTGCTCGCTGATCTCTAAACTCAGTGAATGAGTATATTCTCTGGTTTTGCAGACCTACAACTAGTATTACCGTCTTATTGCACTTAGGTTTAGAAAGGCTTTAATCATTCATCTATGGATATCATTAATGCAGTTTAGTAAATTGCTTATGGGACTTAAATCATTAAAGGCACAGTTGTCGTCAGCATACTGATTTAAAATGAAAACTTCCATCCTTTAGTAGGACATGAGCCAGTGTAGAGCAGACTTGATAGACCAACAGATCTGTTTATCAAACTGTCATGTCAAACGCAGCAGTAAGGTCAAGTACAGTTCAGTGGAAAATTTGCTTCCTGGTGTTTCATTTTTTTGCATATTAGTCACACTAAAATGATTCGGATCATCAAACAAATTTTAATATTACACAAAGATAAACCAAGTAAATACAAAATGGGTTTTAAATTATTTTATTTATTAAGGGAATAGGTGAATAAATATCCCAAAAGTTCTGTTCAGTAGCAACTGGACTTGATTCTTTGTTTGGAAAATGTTTTGTCTTCCATCCAAACGACTTCATCCGTTCTGACTGACCGAGTGGAGTAGTAGGTTTAGAACCACTGTTCTAAAAAAAATTTACATGAAGGTGACAAAAACTTTTTCACAGCACTCTATAATGAAAATGGAGATGCTCTTTAAATCACTATTAATCCTAAGGCGATGGATTACTCTAGAAAGGGCTTCAGTGCTGTGGTTTCTCCTAAAGACAGACTGGTAGTAATTCTGTATATTATATTAAAGATCATTCTTTAATAGTGTATAAACGACATTTTCATTTTGACAATGAATGAAAGGTTTGAAATGTTTCTATAGTTAATTAGACATGAATCAAATAAATAATAGTGTAAGAACAGCACTACTGAGGGAGTTTGGACAGTTCCTAGTAAGCAATAAGGCATTAACAATAGCCAAGGGAGTAGATGGAGGAGCCCAGCTGCTTGATCACCTCAGCCAGAATAACACAACTGTTTTATTATCATGCATCTGTCTGAAAGAGCGAGCGGCTGCAGTGTCAGAGTACTGAACTCTGAAAAGTGCTGACTGCCTAAATTGTGGTTACTGATGACTTTGTTCAGCTGGCTGGCCTGGACATGTTATTTGCTACTGTTAGTGGACTTGGCAGAGGATAAAACCTGTTGACGGGCTACTGGAGTTATCAGGACACGCATTATGTCAGGAGTTTAAAAACAGTAAGGCAGAGCAAGTTGAATATTTGTAGACAAAACATGTGATGTCATGTTACTGGGACGACAGTCACAGTTAAACAGTTCAAACCAATTTACAAAAGCTCTGAAATTGTCCACAAATGGTATGTCCCTGCCCGGCCCTGACTGGCAACCTGTCCAGGGTGTACTCCGCCTCTCGCCCAGATGATACTGTTGCTGGGATAGGCTCCAGCACACCTGTGACCCCTAGACGGATAAACTGGTTCAGAAAATGGATGGATGGATGGATGGATGGATAGATGAATGGTATGCCCCTGTTTCTGCTGTGTCTTTAAGCCATCTGACATGTTATTCAACCATTATTCTAACGTATTTTCCTCTCAAGAGTTGCAGGGATGCTGAAGCTATCCCAGCTGTCACTGGGCAAGAGGCACCCTGGACAGGGTCTGTCTCTATATGTCACATCCTGACATATAGAGACAGACAACCATTCACGCTCACATTCACACTTAGAAGAAATCTAGAGTGACCAATTAACCTAACTGCATGTCTCTGGACTGTAGCTGGAAGCCAGAGTGCACAGAGGAAACTCATGGAGACAAGGGGAGAACATGCAAACTCCACAAAGAAAGGCACCTGGTCAACCTTCTAATCTAATGTGAATGTGAATTTGACATCATCTAAACATGGTGGAGGGACTGGACATGAAATAAATTGCTTACCACGATCCAGTAGAGAATCTATCAGTCTTTCATATAAGAGTATAGTAAGGAAAGGACCAGGTATTGATCAACAGTATTATAGCCTATGCTACTACTACTACAAAAAGGATTCGTTTGGGACTCCACTAATGTAGAACAGGACCTGGGTATTTAAGTATTTGTGTCTTGACACTTTAATCTAAAAGGTTAAGTGGTCAGGAAGGCTTGAGTCTTCAATATATATAATCAATGTATCATTAAGTAAATGTCTTAAGAGATAAAAGAGAGCAGAATAGCAAAAATCATAGGGACCATAGGGGCTGCAGTGGAACTGTTCAGTGGCATTCAGATCAATAGTCAGAGTCAGAGAACACACCTATAGAGCCAGCAGGTTCTGTGTTATCACTGTAAAGACATAGCACACAGTTTTAAGAACTGCATCTGGTTGGATGATCAGGGAACACGTGGAAAACAAGATTAAACATAGCAAGGCAGCTTTTTGATCATAAGATGCACACCCTATACGACATTTGTCTCAAAGAATACAACACTGTGATTATCAGAATGTGAAAAATGTTAATCCTCTGTGACATCCTTAACTGACAGAAGTATTTAGTCAAGTGTTCGTACAACCAGCAACCAGCAACCAGCCTCTGTTTTTAATGGAATCAGAAACAGCAGCTGCCTGCAGTCTTTGGCTCACAGGCTGCTACTCAACCTCTCTGTCTGAAAAATTGTCACTGTGTGTTATTGCTGAGTTTACTGTCAACTCTCCTCACTTTCCTCCTCCTCTGTATCTGTCTTAGGTCGACTACAGAAAGCAATTGCAACAACACCAGCAGATAGATGAGACATTAGAAGATGGAAAAGAAAATAGAATTTGACAGAGGTCAAGGGCAACAGAGATAAAATAATACCGGAGTGGAGGAGGCACAGCGAACACAGACCACATAGGTGAGACCACATAAGAAGACAAAAACAACCCAAAGTTAATGAATGATATAGTCACTAAGCCTAAACCTAAAGCCACTGAGTGGCTGCTAGACAGGAAAAAGTTAACCGACACGCTTACCATGAAATACCAATATTCAAACGTTCTCTTCTGCTTCAAGTGAAATATTTATTCCTCACCACACACACAGTTTCCACTTTTTGATGCCAGAATCCATAATATCAGTCCATCTCCTTTTCATGAATCCAACAACTTTATAATGAACACAAACAGACGCTGGGTGGTTGTTGTTCAGGAGTAAGAGCAGTCACCGGTCACATGTCGAAGGGTCTCAGAGCACGATCCTGTACCCCAAAGATGCCCCTGGTGGGTCAGGCGTCTAGCATGACAGCTCTGCCTTCATTGGTGTTTAATCGTGTGTGTGAATAGGTGAATAAGAAGCAGTGTAAAGTGTAGTAGTACTAGTAGTAAAAAGCTTTTCTTCTTATGTAAATAAATACAATTTGCACTAGGAAACATAAGTATCAGGTTACAGCAATTGCAAAAAAGGGAAGAAGTCTGAATACTTTCTGAATGAACTGCATATAGTGCCAAATGAAAGTCATCTCAAGGTATTTTATAATTTTAAGTTAAGACTTGACAACATTATTTTTCACTTTCTGTGAAAAATGCCTTTCTCATTAGCTGCTAAATGTTCCACTGTGTTCACCAACTAATGTCTGTCTGCAGTTAGATGACGGGATGAGTAGCTTCTGCCTGTCTGCTGGAAAACATGGCTAATTAACAAAAACAGCTTTTGTAAATATAATGCCACAAAGACTAGGAAATCATTAATTAACTTATGAACACATCTTGCCAGTAGAAAAATGAGACAATGATGAATTTCCTAATGCATTCTTGACTTTATTCCCATCAGCCACTCTTCATTTAAGAATGTAGTGTTTCATTAACTTACATTCATCTGTCCTTCGTATGTGTACAAGTGAGTTGGATATATATATTTCCACTATACTGGAGTCTTACCTCCATTGTCCTTCATGGTAAAATTAGCATTAGCTTGATGCTCAGCAGGCACATAGAAGGAAAACTTTCCATTTGCAAAGTTGTCCAGATCTGCTGCTCGGAGAGTCTGAATCACCTGAAATGGAAAAAGGAAGAGGACGTGTAAAGGAATTTAAAACAAGGCACCAGAGAAGAAAAACAAAACTAATGTTACAAAAATGCTTAAAAAAAATTAAAGATTACAACAATAAGAGAGGCTAAGAATATTTATACAATTGCAGCCTTAGCTAACATGTAGTATAGCTTTGACTAAAACTTCATTTTACTTATAGTCACACAGACAATTGAAGCAAGGTGAAATTCTTAACTGTAA
>OMLM01013155.1:0-12803 GCA_900302695.1 Helostoma temminkii | reverse complement strand
GCATACTTCCTTTTGATAAGTTAGCTGGAGTCATATGAATGTGTTCTTTGCTTTCCAACCCATGTGATGAATAAGAGTGCTTGTACACACCAGTTCCTGTTTACCCTTAACCTCTTGGATAGATATTTGAAGACAAGGGCAAAATAGTTGGTACCCTTCTGTTAAAAAAAGAAAAACTCACAATACCCAGTGAAATTAATTAAAGTAATAATAAATAAAAAAAAATACTGAAAATTATCTAATGGAAATGAAACATTGCTTTTGAATTGTTGTTTAACAGAGAATAAAAAAACAAAACAAATGAAACTGGCCTGGACAAAAATGCTGGTTCCCCTAGAAAAGATTGAAAATGGCTTCGACAATCAGTGGAAAGAAGTGAAGCTTAATGAAGAACATTTACAAACAGCCAGTGTGTTTACTGCCACAGGAGTAAAATGAATTTCTTGTCTGACTGACTCTCTTCAGCAGCATCCATGATAGTTACGTCTGGCTTAGCTTAATGAGATCTTATTTGAGTGTTGTGTAGAAGTCGCTGTTTCTTTTTGCCTTGTGTTTGGGATGCAGGGTATAAACCAGAACTAATATATATATACATATGTTCACATATGCCTCTAGATGTGTTCTGTCCTGTTTCCAGGTCTAAATGATTCATCAAAACGTCAGAAAATTTTTTAAAGGCCTCTTATGCAAAATCCACTTTTTAGTAATCTTTATACATTGATATGGCTCTTCTGTCTCTGCAGACATTCAACAAGTGGATCAGCAGTGGACTCCCTGTTTTTTAAAAATGTTCTCTTCGGTCTACTATATTAGTAGGACCTGCTGGCTGTTGTGGCTCTGTATGGCACTCCTGGATTCACTTCAAGATTGGAACTTAAAGATGGACTTATTTTGACTACAGATACAGATAAAGATGTTTTGTCTCCAACTGCATAGCAGTTTTGTTTTTGTTTCTTCTAGAGGGTGGAAGTACCGTGTTTGGCTATAATAGCTTATATAAAAGAGGGAGTCTCTCAGAATTAAAGATGGGCAGAGGTTATACAATAGAAAAATAATGTTCACTAAAACGTAAAATTGCAATGACTTTGAATATATCATTATCTACAGTAATACATAATATCAAATTCTGAAAATCTGGAGAAATTTCTGCGTTACAAGAAACAATGCTGAAACGCAATATTGTAATCTGCATGGGCTCATGAATATTTCCAGTATGAAGTTAAAGCTCTATCATATGAAAAAAAGCCACATATGAAGATGTGTCAGAAACGCTGCTGTCTTCTCCAGATTTATAATGGTCTGTGGCAAATCAAAATTTGACATTCTTTTTGGAACCAAAATCAAAAACGTCCTCTGAACCAAAGAAAAACCTTCCGGCTTGGTATCAGCACTGAGTTCTAAAGCCTGCATCTCTGAGGTGCATTAGTGACTATGGAATGAGCAGCTTGCACATGTGGAAAGGTTTCATCAATGCTAAAAGACACATCCAGGTTTTAGGACAGCACAATGTTCCATCCTGACATCATCATCATTTTGATGAGATGCCTTGCAGATTTCAGCAGGACCAAACCACATACTGAATCTATGATAACAGCATAGATTCAGTATGCAGCTGAACTGACCTGTCTGCAATCAGCTGAAAATATTTGGTGCATCTTGAAACGCAAAATACAACCTACAACAAAGCTCCAGTAACTGGTCTCCTCAGCTCCCAGACGTTTACAGACTGTTGTTAAATGAAGAGGGGATGATACATTGTGGTAAACATGGACATCACACTACTTTTTGGCAACATGTTGCTGCCATCAATTTCAATTTGACCTTATTTCATTCTTAAAATGTTAAAGTTTGTCAGTTTAAACATTCAATATCTTTTCTATGTTCTGTTGTGAATACAATATGGCTTTATGAGATTTGTAAATTATTCTTTTTTTATGTAGATTTTCCACAGTGTCCAACTTGACATGTGGTGGTATTGATGTTTTGATCTAGCTACAGGCCTTACTCCATGCAGTTTTAATTTTTTTCCCTTTTCCTTCACACTGTTCAGGGTCTGTGGTTTGTTTTTCGTTTAGTGAAACACAATGTTTCACAGAAGAGCGTATGAGTGGAGTGGAGTGGTGAGAATTTCAGCTCCTTATGCATGGACCTGTTTGCCGCCTATGCTTGGGAGATGAGCACTCAACTCTAATTGCATCCCGCTCCACTCAAATTGCAGACTGATTGAAAAAATCTTTACATAGCTTAAGCCATAGCCTTGCATGCAAAAGAAATAAGAAGCTCAGCATAAGCAAAACTTGTCAGCCGCAGGCAGATGTGGACTGGTTCCAGGTGATTTATGTAATCTGATAAATAAATCAACATACACCAGTTCAGATAATACTGTCACTGTCTCTGATTACTAAATATTCCTTTACAATTACCTGTCATTTACAGTTCTTTAATTTATTACCAACTACTTTAATTTGAATTAAAACTATTCAGTTAAGATAGCAGCCAAAAATAATGACAACCCCCTTTTCTTTTACAGGCATCACTGACTGAAGAAACAAGTGTTACAGTGTATTCTGAGCCCTCAGGCTTGTGTCTGACACTGGTCTCCATACACTTACTATAACAAATGAAAATTGAAGATTAAATATACTGTATGCCTCATAACCCAAACAGCCAGTGTCATCACTTTAAAATCAATTATGCAAATGTGGTCTACAACTAAGCCCCCAAATGCAGCACAAACATTTGTTATGTCAGATCGATGCACAATGCATGAAAATGTCTTAGCATCAAAGAGTGCTACTTCATCACTGACTGTGCTGGCATAGGCTGCCTGCTGCCAATGGCCAGTCTACATGATCACATACATGCACACAAAACGCACGCACACGCTTGAGCTTGAATTTGCATCCAGAGAAATCATTGGACCAGTAATAAGAGAGAGAATATCAGAGCATTACATATAGTACAGGCAAAGGTGTGTGATGTGTGTGTGTAGGAATGTTGACTAGTGGACAGTAACGACTGTGATGCAGATCTGAGCCTTTGTGATTTGCTTGCGTGAAAGAGGATGAATGTGTTTTAAAGCATGTGTTCAGTGACTTATATATATTTGCTGATATGATCTGCAGATATTTCTTTGTTGCAGCATGTTTCAGTTTATTTTGCATGATGAAGCAATAATTCTGTCAGAATGACATTACAAAACATGGAAGACTAAAGGTCTACAGGGTTTCCACCTACTCTGACTTAAACTCTACTGTGTAGCTTTAAACAATCTGTAATGTAATCTTTTTTTAAGAGTGTCTGAATTTATATTTCTATCAATTGTGCATATCCTGTAAAAAGACTGCAGGCAGTATGTTAGTCTGTGTGACCTTCTACCATGTATGTGACTGAGTTGAGTAAGATCAACCTAAAAGAACCAAAAGGAAAACATGTAAACTAGCAGAGCCGCTAGCAGCTGTGTGTGGAAAATCTTGCGGGGGCACTGGCTGACGTACGGTGACACCATGTCTCTAGGTGAGTAATACGTTTTGTTGTACTGTATGTGTATTTACAACAGTATGGCACAGTTTGCTAATTCCATTTTTTCTTCTGATTTGTAGTCCACAGGAGTTGTGTGTTTGTTGTGTGCATACAAAAGTATATATCTATGGTGCACATTTTTGTAAATAGGTCTAGATAAGAAGGAATAACACACACATCCATGCAAATATGTAATATCTGATTAATCTTGATAGCAGTGCTACCAATAGGCAGTGCACGCTCAATGTTTGTCTGTTGTTACACATCAGTTAGTCCTATTCCTATTCTAAACATATCCAATAATCATGCATGTATGTATGTATCATGTTTATTTTCCAGTACCTACTTTATACAAAGTCTGGTGAAACTAAAAAAATACTGTATATATGTATGAAGATTAAAAATTTTAAGATAAGATTTTTTACATTTTCCTGTATGGTAGAATCCAACCCCAGAATGGTTTAGTCCTGATTTTCCCCTGGCTGATGTGATGTGTTTTTTAACCCCAAAAAGGAATATGAGACCTTTAAAGTCTTTGTGAAGCACTGTTGAATAGTTCTGCTTTATTTTTGCCAATACCAATGACTTTAAAAATGCCTGCATTAGTAACTGTGATACAGTTCACATTCAGCTTCTCAGCGCTGCTGCCTTCAGCCATTACAGCAGGGCTTCTGTATAAAAAGGGCTATACTGTAGATGTTGGGGTATGGCAGCTGTTCGATGTTTTTGTTCATTTCAATCATATAGTTAAGCAGGAAAACTGAATAGAATGTTTTGTGGTGATTTATTTTCTTTATTTATTTACTTTTTGCACAACTTAGGCTTTTTCAGTGCTGATGCTTTTTTTTCTTTTAACTGATAAAAATCAATAAACACAGATAACAGCACTGAGCTCCTGCTCTGCCCTCTAGCACTGAATAAACCCACCACATGCTCCCTTCATTCTACCCGTGTATCATTCGTGCTGCGCCTTGCACAAAAATGTAAAGACAAAGCGCATTTCAAGGTCAAGAAGCAGTGGGACTGCGGTTAGTTGCTAGAGTCTTTATTTGTCCTCATCGGTCTCAGCTGTCTTTCGCTCTCTCTCTCTCTCTCTCTCTCTTTTTCTCTTGCTTGCTCTCTCTCTCTCTCTCACTTAAAGATTGTACCCACAGCCCTTATAGCAATCAGCAAAGCCAAAGTTTTAGTAAAATATTTACATATAGTTTGTGAAGGCTTAGCCTCCCCTACACTCTTATTAAAAATAAAGTGTGTCAGAGATGCAGCTGCACTGTTCATTCAAGTGCACAGAATTACCACCTGCAAGCTTGTCTGCATTTTGTCTACTGACTGTGAACCATTCAAGCTGCTGTTAGTGTCAGTGCACCAACCAGCATAGACTGCACCAAGTGTAGTCTATGCTGGCTGGTATTATGTGTCATTGGACTGCTTTCATGATTTTGTTTGGCTATGCATAATTACTGCGTTTGATTTGATGTTCAGTGTGTCTCTCTGATTTTTCCGCACAGTTTTCCCACAAATTAAGTAGCAAAAATGAAAAGTCGAGGTAATAATAAACTAAAAAATGACATAAAAATATTTCTGACCCCTCAGAGTAAAAAATTATAATTTGTTTAAGTAAAAATGTACACCTCAGAGCACAAATTCTGTATGAGCCACTATCTACAGTAACAGATGGTTTGACAGTAAAAACTGTTCTGTGAGAGCTGATTGTGTACAGCAAAAGATCAAATGTCATTTGCTGTGCATCCTATGGGAGATGAATTGCCTAATTAATCGTTTAGAATAATTATCTTCCCACTGCACAGCTAACACAGATACATTTATATAACATGTTTAAGCCTATGTTTAGACTGCTGCATGTGTGTGTGCATTCATATTACCAATGTAACTGGGTGGCTTGTGGATTTTTTCGGTTTGTTAGTAAAAGTATATAGTTTGCTCAGATAGCAGTAATGCTATCCTGCTGTTATACACCTCTAAGTAAAAAAAACATTTCCTACCTGTCCATTTTTGGTGCTCTCACACACTGTGATGACATTGTTGCCTCCAGAGATGGATGGAGTGTTGTCGTTGACGTCCAAGACCTGGATTGTGACTGGTATGTGACTCACCATACGTGGGTTATCTGAAAATGAAGAACACGTTTTAGCTGCTGATGCTGATGCTGATGCTGATAATGTCAGAAACATTTCACGATAATTCATTTCTTTCAATATGTATGGGTTGATATGTATCATAATCAGTCATAAATTATTAGTCATGACATTCTTGTACTTCAGTCATGAGCCCAATGTTGTGTCCTGAGAGACTCTTCAAAACATATTCAACAGTATACATGTTATAAATGTGTTTATTAAATGAATGAGTACTATTGCATTCTGTTTTGTCTCCTCCAGCTTCTTATCTCCACATGTTGCTGCAGGAAACCAAATCTGTGACCATGATCCCTTATGTTCATTTAGATTTAGCAAAAACACATCACGTGTTGGCCATTTGGTTTGTATTGCTCTTTTTTTTCAAGTTTTCAAGTTAAGCTCTTAGGCAAGACTTTGTATTCCTGTTTTGGGTCTGGTTATAGGTAGCTCTAAAAAAGCACTATAATCAATCTCTCAGTCTTATTACATTATGTTTCATATTTTTTTGACAAACATTTCAGAAATATATTTTAAACATTCACCACTTACTGAAAACACTATTTAATGGCACCTAAACAGGTTATTTCCTTTGAAAGGGGACTCTGTAATGATGATATGTAAATAACATTTCTGTCTGCTGTTTTGCAGTAGATTTACTACTACTTTTGGAGATGAGCCCAGCACACTATATTTTAATGTCACAGCATCCTGTGGGAACAAGAAAATGCAAGAGAGAGATCCTTGAAGCTTTGTGCGCATCAGAGCAGAGTCTGTCGCAGAGACAGGGCAAGTGGGACGCAAAGAAGGACGAAGAGAATGAGTCAGACCCTAGAGGAACCGAAAAGAAGAATGATAACAGAAAATCAAGTTTCACACCCAGTGTGGATGTGATAAAAACAGCAACAAATTCAGCCAAGAATGCCAAGTACACAGAGCAAACATAGGGAAATACCAGAAGCGCAGGGAAAAGGTAGGATTGAGTGAAAGCCCAATACACACACAGAAGGACAGACAGAAGCAAGTGGGAGAGCAGAGAGAATGAAGAGAGCCAATTAGATCCCAGAGAAACTAAAGAAGTTTATGATAACAGAAAATCCAGTTAAGCAGCCCCATCATTACAGTATGGAGCCCCTAAGGGTCACGGTGATGACTTTCTTTTGGAGCAACTTTTGCAATATGTTGCAATATGTTTGTGTTACCTCTCAATAATTAAGTTAGTGTTGCTCCGGACACTGTGTTGAGATAGGCCATGACCAGCTGCTGTTGAGGCTGATTAAGACTGGCTGTAACTGTGACATTGACTGTGCTTCAGCTGTGAGCTTCCTGGCTTTGACATCAGTTTATAATGTGGTTGCTACATACCACACCCCACTATACCCACAGCCACAGCCTCACTCAGCACTGCCAGCCAGAGGACCTGTCACTGAGCATAGATTTACAGTCTGTGTCAGAGGGGAGGTATAACTGTGTTTTTTTGTTTTTTGTTTTGCATAGTTGTGGTTTTTCTGGATTTTTTTTGTGAAGCTGATTTTCTTTGTTTTTTATATTTACAACTACAGATTTTATAGTTATGATTAAATTTTTTTATTTTAATATAGAATAAATAGATTTGATTTATTCTTGATGTCATGGACTAATGTTACATGATAAAGATACGTCAGCCTCTAGATACCTAGAGCTGATTTTATGCAGGTGTAGCGAGGATGCTAGGCTGAGCTGAGGATTGAGCAAATGTGCACCATACACCATGACCCTTAGAGGGCACAACTTCAGAAATACTTAAAAACAAATCACAGCTGAGATGCTTCTGGCTGCAGCTTATCTACACTCACTGTGTAAACCTGTATAAACTAACACTGCAGCTCTGCCATGAATTATTTAACAAGGTTATACTTTCTCAGTTCGTGTTAATAGTTAAAAAAGTTTATTACAAAGGTCACATTAGGTGGTGGAGTAGTACTGGAGAGTGTAATGTTTTGGACACCATATGAAACATTAGAAACCTCTTAATGGACGAAGTACAGGAACAACTTTGGAACATTTTTTTGTAGAACTGCTTCAGCTCAGCCATATTCTTTGAGTTCTTTAAGAGTTCACTTATTATTATAATTATTATGCCCTTATTTCGCAAACTTTTCCCCAAAAACCTGCAAATATAATTCTGTACATACAGAACTAAGCAGGTACACCATTACCTGTACAATACAGACACAAATCTGCTGTAAATTAAGATTAAATTATACTGTAACTTATATGTGTGGAAACACTTATATAAGTGATAAATGTTTCCAGTCTAACCTTCAATGAGTGACATTTAGTCTCCAGTAATATAAGGAGGGGCCACAGTACCCAAGTAAAATGAATCTGCAGACTGATGTCTTGTTTCATACTCTATCCAGACCTTCGGTCTCTCATCTTTTGATCTCTCCCATCTAAATCCTCTCTCCTGCTGTGCCTTACTTCGCTGGGCTCCTCTCAGCTCATCCCATTACAGAGGGTTTATAGAGTATATCTGGGCGAAGCTTGCCGCTGCAAGAAATGCACTTTGAGATCAGACCCAAGGTAACAGGTACGGGTCAGGGTCAGATACCTCATCTGAAAATAAATAAATAAAATTAAATATTCACTCTTTTCTTTCTGCTTAATTCACCAGAGAGCTGAAAGTTTTGCAGACAGAATGTAGATGATCTTTGCTCCCGACCTGCTATAAACCACCAACCAAAGCAGATTTGTAACTCTGTGCTGACTTTAATAATGAGAGCAGAGGAGGAGATATCCAGGTGTAGACAAAAAAACTTTCCTAGGCTTTATCCTTTTGTGGTATGTCATGAATATTCTGCCTATACTATTCAGATTTACCATGGTCAAATGTGAAAACACAGTTGCCTCTTGTGGACCAAATATTTCAGTGCTTTTGTCTTATTACATGTCTTCAACTGTCTAAAACATGTTAAATATCAACTACAGCTGCAGGGTTTGTGGAGACCACTTAGATATTAGCAGAGAGAGGCCATCCATCTCCACAGGCTATCAGTTCTCACTGTAACACCTGTTTATCATGTGTGCACTACATAAGGTTCGATATCTTGTCCAAGGATCCAAAGTGTGACCAAGAGGAAACTGGAATCGAAGCACTGACCCTGCACTTCATAAATGACTCCTCAACAGTTGCCCCCACATCTTGAATTCTTAAATAAATTCTGAAACTTTGTGTAGATCTCCTTCCTGCACTTGAGGATGGTTCTTGGATCAATTCCCTGAGACTCACAACAGGGTGACAGTCCATTACTCTCACTATTGTGCAGTAAAGGGTAATTGGTAAGATAACCATTGGCTAGAGAGAAACGCTGAGGGGAGGAATAAGAAGAAGAAGCAATTCTACAGATGCACTGAGTACAGATACAATACTGTACAATGTGATGTTATGCACAGGCCTGCCACATCATTAAATGTGTCTTAAAGAGAATTCCACTTATTTTCACAGAATTAAACAGCATTCTAAAGATGCATTAATCTGTATGTATTCATCTTCATGTAATTTCTTTTTTTTTTGAGGTCACACAAAGCTTCAAAGACCAGAGGCAAAGTAATCCACAAAGTGATTCATCTGCAGTGACTGAGTCACATTTCTTTTATTTTCCCAGACTAATACTGCATACTATAAATGAAAATTATTTTCTTTGTGTGTGTGTGTCACAGTGACAAGTTCAAATAATTGTTCAGAAAGAGAAAGAAAAACTCTCCACAAACAGTCTCCACAGTGCAGTTAGGGATCATTTGGAATCACTACCAACAGCAATGTGAAATTCAGTCTAGCTTGAGGAAAAAATGTTGAAAAAAAGATTTTTCAGATAAATTAAGTGTTTATCAATTTTTAAAAAATAAATTCAGTAAATTCCGGTTAGAAAAGAATTTGAAATATGCAGTTTGGTGCAAATCATACATTATTCAGTTAAATGAAATTAGTAAATAGAGATCTAATGCACCAAAAACTGACTGGTCCGGATGGGGGTGAGATGGGTGAGGGGGGCTCTTCAAGCTATTGCTGCCTGTAATATTTGGCAGAAAACTAAATGGCTTTTTATTTACAAAAAAATGAGGCCTATTCTATGTTTCATAACTAATTTCAGTCATAACAAGAGTGTGTTGGTGGATAGCTACATGCATTCAGTGTTGTTGGTTTGCATTGAATGTCCATCCTGAAACTAAAAGTGTAATTTCTTCAGACAAGACGACATAAATTTATGCATTATGTGTTCTTCTTTTGATGTTTATTGGTGGCTGACAATGCCACCATCTGGATTTGGATTTATTGCTTTCCAGAGTTAACTATGTCTCAACTCATAATGCAAATGGTATCACCATTACTGTTTGGATGCATCTTGCATCTAGTTCTTACTAGGAACCAGAACTGAAACAATTTTTATGCTCAGATATTGGCTTGTAAAGAGCAGATTCATTGGTTCTCTGTCAGTCCAAAAGCTTCTTGGGAGCCACTTTCCTACTTTATTTTGTCACTGCCACTAGATGCACTTGATCAAGAACACATAAACAACATAAGACATCAACAATGTGATTAGTTAAAAAAATATAGCATGTCATTTATTTGTAAATGTTGTCAACACCTCCTGTGATCCAAGCCATTTGAGACTCTTAGTACTTGCAGAGCACATAATTAAACCAAAACTACTGCAATTATCATATGAAAGTATATTGCATTCTTAAGACATATCATATCTACATAGTTAGATAGAGACCCCTAGACCTAGAGACACAAGGTGTTTGATGCTTGGTGTTTGTACTGGACTCCTGGGAGCTGTGGCCCTGAATCCACTCTCCTGCTGCATAGTTACTATGACTAGAGGTGATATATTAATTCATTTATGTTATGTTTTTTATTTTTTTATCTGTACAAGTCAGCAACAGTCCACTGTTGTTTGGTCCCACTGGTCCAGCCATGGGAAATGAGGGACCAGATATAGGACTCAGTTATGTGTGGAGGGAGGGATGTAGATGTGAAGGAGATCACAGCCACACAGAACCACGGTGCTGATCACCACCACATATCCACGTCTTTCTCTCCCTCATTTTCTCCCACCTCTCACTGTCTCCCTTTTTTTGTTTTCTTTCCTAAATCCTAGCTGGATGTTATCATCAGCTGATCTGATGGCATGAAGCTAGACAGGTGCAACTGAAACAAAGCAGAGTGAGACAGGGATAAGGGGGAAACCTTACCCCTTTATTTTTAATATGTAATATAGGATGTTTTGTTCTTAGCTTAATTAAAGCCTTTACACATTGGTGACTGTTTTGTGTTGCATGTGTGTATGTGTTTAATGTTGAACTGTAGTGTCTAAAACTTTAATCTGCCAGCTTGGCGAGGTGTCCCTTCAAAAAGAGGCTCTTAACCTTAATTGGTTCTACCTGGTTAAACAACAACATAAATAAAATTTGCCTGTAGTATTGCAACAAACATACAGTGCCTATAAAAAGTAGTTACCCTCTTGGATGTTTCACTCTTTTATTGACATTATAAATCAATCATGGTCAATAGAAGTTGGCAACTTGGTGAATTTTAGATATAGATAAATACCTTATTAATGTCAAAGTGAAAACAGGTTTCTACAAAGTAGAAACATCCATGGGGGGTGAATACTTTTTATAGGCACTGTACATAATAGCAATCACCCACAGGGAGTCATTCTCCCCCCTGACTCTGGCCAGCTACCACCAGTGATGTCACCATAAAGATCCATACTGTACAAAGGAGGATGTACAGCTGGAAGGACAGCTATGCATGCCAGAAAAACTAACTGCAGACAGATGAACCAGTTTGTCTTTGCTTTGAACTTACCAACCTCTGCAGCCATCACAGTGATGTTGTGCCACGCTGTCTCCTCCCGGTCCAGAGCCTTGGTTGTTCTGATGATGCCATTGTTCACACCGATGGTGAAATACAAGGGTCTTTCCTCTTCATTTTCTATGAAGTACCTGTGATACAGAATGACATTTTGCTGTGGTGGCTGTACTTGGTATTGCAATTTCTGGGCTCATAACAAGACTCATGCTGAACCCGAAAACATTTCTCCCATAAATATCACCCACACCCACAAAATGAAAAAAAAGAGCCATATGATCAAAACTGATTTCATTATCTTCATATAAGTCAGAAGCTAAAAGAAGGTCACCAGAGCTTACTCTCTAGTTCATATGCTGCAGAAGCATAACTATCACCATCTTGTATATTCACTTGTCCTTTAAGTCATGATACATTAGGGGTGTGGTTGGGAAAGGGGCAATCATATAAACTCCATGAGGGACTAGAGGAAAAACTGGAAATCTGCTCTCTTCCCTTGTAATGATCAAGCTTATGTTCATAAAGTAAAATAAAACAGTGTTAAAACAGCTCTGAAACATACTGAATGTTCACTGAACTCCTCCATGATGGTAACTACATGTCAACCAGCAACAGTGAACACAACAGCTGCAACAGCTGTGCATACGGATCACAATTGTATCCACCATGAGCCATGTACAATGAATCACTTGTGCATCTACTCCAAAGATAAAAGTCTGTTGAAATCACAGCATCATAAAGGCAAAGCGGAGTGGTGAGAATTTTCTTTCTTGCCATGGCTTGGCCATACGTCACGCTAGTAGTGTGAGCAGTTTTGGAGCAACACTGGAGTAAGACAGGGTTTTTTTAATTCTGCTCTCCACAAAATCCACACTCCAATCGTGTTCTGCAACCATAGTGCACTGTCTGTGACACATGGTCTCTAAAGAGATCGAAATAGAGGTCTACAGAGAAAAAACTGATCATATGTGAGCATCCCGTGAGCAGCATGATTCACACATTCATCAGCATTTTTTTTTTGCACCACATTATGCTGTCCATGCCAAAGTGCAGCTCTAAGCAATTGCCTAGTTCACCTATATGGATGCACCAGGCCTTGCAAAGGGTGTGTGCCACACACTGGAGAACAGATTGCAGATTATCCAGACTTAATAATGGGTGCCTCACAGGATAAATTATATTATATTATATATTAAAGAAATCTCTAGAACTGCCTTCTTCCACCTGAGGAATATATCTAAAATTAGAATCATCCTGTCTTAATGTGATGTTGAAAAACTAGTCCA
>OMLM01013151.1:13000-24937 GCA_900302695.1 Helostoma temminkii | reverse complement strand
AATTTTGTTTTTGTTTATAATATCCATCTAAAATATGCATCTTCTGTATTTACTGTAAGTGTCAGTGTTGTTCTTTCATGTGTTTATTTTGGAAAGTTTTGCTTCACACATTTCCACTGGGCTAGGGCAGTTAAAACGCCGACATAGACATAGACCAATCAGGTTGCTCTAAAATTGTTCCCTCCCTTTAGATATGATTACATTAAGCTAAATCATTTTATAGTAGAGTATTAACTCACTGCAGTCTCAAGTGGTAGAAAATGCTGGTTATGATACATTTTCTTCTTGTGCTGAAAATTGTGCGTAAGTACTAAGAACAGACTAACTCCAGATACAGTATATTTAAAATTCTTGTGCATTAATATAGGAATGTCATATATATATGTATCGCTATTGTTAGTCATTCTGTGTTTTCATTTTACTTTCAGGCTGCACAGACGATCACATCTTTGAAACAAAGACTGCTAATGTTGGAGAAGATGTGTCTCTAACATGTACCCGCCAAAGCTCTTGGCTTAACACATACCTTTTTTGGATCAGGCTTGTTTCTGGAACATTTCCTGAAATTTTAGGACAAACACCATCTTATGATTATGAGCGTGTTGATGTAACTGATCACATTACAGCAAAACAAGAGCCTGGAGAATTTGTTCTGAATATTAGCAGAGCACAGTTGAGTGATACTGCAGTGTACTACTGCATAAAAGTAGTACTATATCAACTCAAAATGACATTTCTGAAAGGAATATTTTTGAGAATCAAAGGTAAATATAAAACTATAAAAATATAGTTTTAGCATCTTTACTCTTTTTCAGTTTTTCTTATCATTATTAAATCACAATATAAATATAATACAGTATATTTAGTTTGCCTGTTATAAATATTTATAACAATGTTATAATAAAATGTATGCTGACTGAAATAATTTTTGTTTTTTTTTCTTAGGATCAGAGCTTAATATTATTGCTGTGTCTCAAGACTTTTCTTCTGATCCAGTTCGTCCAGGAGACTCAGTGACTCTCCAGTGTTCAGTCTTCTCTGACTCTAAGAGCAAAACGTGTCCAGAAGATCACAGTGTGTACTGGTTCAAGTCCAGATTAGATGAATCTCATCATAGTTTAATTTATGTTGATGGAAAAAATCATGATGAATGTGAAAATAGTCCTGAGGCTCCTTCTCTACAGAAATGTGTTTACAGCTTCTCTAAAAACATCAGCTCCTCTGATGCTGGGACTTATTACTGTGCTGTGGCCACATGTGGAGAGATTTTCTTTGGAAATGGAACAAAAGTGGATGTTGAAGGTAACATATAATTTCCATATTCAAATTATTACAATCAATTTTACTTTGTAAAATACTGTAAATATATCCTCCTAGTTACTTATTTTATTTATTGCATGTTTCACTTAATATACAGTTTTTTTTGTTATTGTGTTTTTTAATTGTAGTTTTTATCTGTTGATGTTTCAGAGACAAACATACTGTCACAAACAACCAATGAATTAATTTTACTGCTGAGTGTCATTTTGGCTATAAGTCTGATAGTTATAGCCTTCCTCATTTATACCATCATAAAAAAATCTTGTGATTGTTGCAAAGGTAAGAGAAGTTACTACTACATTATTTGGACTCACATAAAAATGTTTTTGAAAGCAAAGCAGATTGTATAACATCACAAACACAGTATAGACACTGTTAATATTGTAAATGACTACTGTAGCTGGAAATGGCTGTTCTCTAAAGGAATATTTGCACATACATACGGATGCATATTATCAGCTAATATTTGTACTGTCTTCCAATAGCATTGTTTGCTAATGCAAGTTTTTTTATTTAAAAGCATAGCTGATCATTAGAAAACCCTTTTACAATGATGGTGATGCAGCTGAAGATGTGTGTGTGTGCGTGTGTGTGTGTGTGTGTGTGTGTGTGTGTGTGTGTGCGTTGAAATATGTCTCCAATCGGGTTAATATCAACAGAGAAGTGCTGAGGGCACTGCTGTGGTTATGACCTCCTTAACGCCCTTCTTTGTTTTACAGCCCATTCGCTATGACAGGCCATAAATGGAGGGGTGGGGAGCCGGAGTAGGGATGGGGGTGAACACCAAGGAGAAGTGAGGGGACAAGAGTAGCAGTGGCAATGAACAAAAATACAGTGGATAGTAAAATGTAAAGTCAACTGAGAATTTTTATCTAATATCTCATAAAGAGACATTTGGCATTTGTTGCCATGATAACTTATGTTGCAACAAGTCCTTAAAATTTAATGCCCATGTAGGTAGTTTGTCTCACCTCTCATATGACCAGAGTGGCCATTTGCTGTAAGAGCACCCCATGTATGGAGACAGGTCCATGTTGAAACTGCACCCAGTTGATATAAGGTTTCAAAGTGGTGGCACTGTCTCATACAATGGCACAAAAACGAAATGCTCACTGCAGCTGCTAGACATCGTCAAAGGTAAGAGGTACAGTATTTGTTGATCGTCATATTTCGTCATGATCGTCATATTTCACAGTCTCTGTATTGTCTCTGTATTGTAGTGTCCACATCATTCCACTATCCAAAAATGATGACACAATTTTTCAGAAATAATGTCAAATTAGTGAATTGAATGACAAAAACTGCCAAAGACACTTGTGTGTTATTGTCATAGAATACTAACAAAATCAAGAAAATAAGAAATCAAGTGATCAAGAAAAAATTTCACATTGAAATTTATCAGTGGGTCCTTCCCAGTGAATATTCAAGTAGCCCCAGTCCACCAGTAGCAGTGGGTTAATACTGGTGTCAAACAACCGAAGTAGCTCGTCCCCTAATGCAGATGCAAGTGAGGTAATATTGGAGTCAAATGAAAACCTAGTGCATCACTTTATAGATGCCAAAGGGTACCTTGTGCCTTGCAATGAGAATGTATAAACTGATTGTGTGTGCTATTGCACTCACTTCACTCCTTAGAAACACACAGCTCTGTAGAAACACAGCTAAAGAGCAACGACAGAAGATAAGAGAACGAGACAGTGGAAAAGAGAGAGAATACTTTGTTCATTCCCCGTTCACTTCCTATGTCAGTAGACATAATGACAATGGAGCAAAGGGTCACAGGGGATGGATTAGAGGAAAAAGACTGGAGGGAAGAGAGGAAGACTAAGAGCCTAACGGGTGAAAGGGGAGACAAGGAATGAAAAACTGTAATGCACCCAGAGTGGAAGATGCATTGAGCACAGCAGTACTTCTCTCCAGCCGTTCCAGTTCACTGACTCCCTGGAAAATAGGATGAACAACTGGTCTGGATGTGACAGGAAGGAAGAGATACAGAGGGGATGAAAAATAAGTTAGAAGTAAACTTGCTAAACTCTAAATGAACTTAATCCTTCAATTACAAATGCAGCTACAATGGTGGGATCTTTCAGTAAAATGTGGTCTGCTACTAATCTACAAACAATCCAGAGGGTTGATCGGGGGAAGCCACGTGACAAGTTCTGCCACCGGAGGACCTGTGTTTCTCTGCATTGTCGCAGTTCTGTCTGGTTTTTGATCTGATATCACTTCTCCAAAAGGGATTTTTCAGGTGATACAGCAACAGAATAAAAATGACACGAAAAATCAAAAAACACTAGAGCGTCATAAATCCAGAATCTGATATAAAAGTAAAGAATAGATGGCAAACTGTGAGTGCAAACATCAACACCACAGTGACAGGTGCCATTAAGCTGTGCAATCAGGCAAAGCAATATGCAATTATCCAGGTCACTAGAGTTTGCAGGGACCAATGAAGGTTTAGAAGTCTGACGTTAGCAGGAAGAAAGGACCTCTGGCAGTGTTCCTCCACAGAATGCAAGTTTATCTCAGAAGGTGTGCTCAGGGCACGTTGGTTGCAAGCTTTGGTTGCCTGTCCTCCTTCATGAGTTCGACTATACAGATATAAATGTTGGGTGTCATTTTATTCAGCTATGTCTTGGTCTGGTTCTTATATCACTTTCAATAAATGATAAAAGTGATCTTACATTCCTCAAAATGATGAAAGGCTGACGTCCAGGCGTGGCCAATCCTGTTCCCTCAAGGACAAAGCTTGGTCATCCCTGGAACCCATCTTTGTTTTTATTCAGTGCATCAGAGAAGCTCTGCATTAGGCCTGTATTTTGCAGGGCTAATAGCTAATTGATAATGGCACAACTAAAAGCTGTTGCCATGAGTAATCAATGCTGGATCCATGCTCACATAAGCTTCCCAACACAGCCACCAAAAGTCTTTGTGTGTTTTTCCGAGGTGATGGACAGACCTGCAGCTCACTGACATCTTTTGTGCAAAGTAAGTTGGTGGTAGAAAGCAATAGATACAAAAACGCACAAAAAACACACACAAAGAAAGCTTTTATTAAGGCTTCACTCAAATACTGGCTCTAGAAAAGAGTGATGCCCTCACTCAGGAGTGCTTAAACGCAACCAGACCATGATGTTAGCACAACAATAACCAAGCATTTGTAAAAATAAAAAATATGCAACTACATGGCGTCAAACAGTGCTGCTCCTACAGCTTAATACTGATGCCAAAGGTCTGTGACTTAAATGTCAAACACTTAAGTCTTAAGCACCAAGTACATTGTACAGTACTGTGTAAGTATTGCACTCTAATAAATGTATAATAATATGTATACATTTACTAAAATGGTATACTATATTTCATTTATTGGATGTTGGAGTTTCCTGTGTTTGCTTGCATTAACTGGGTGACTTTATACTGCACTTTCAAGAATGCCAACAACTTTTTATAGTAAGGTTGAGGGGTACAAGGCTGTTTTATTTTTTTACTTTATTAATTAATTTATTTATTTTACTACACAGCAACACTCTAGCATCATAAAATGTCTAATTGCTTTATGTGAACAGTTGGATCGCACTCCTATTCACCTTTCTGTGGGTGGATCAGTTGGTAGGGCAGTTGTCCATGATACCCAGCCATGCAGGTTTGACTCTCCATCACTCCATCATTCTGATTCCATTTCAAACCACCTGCAAACTGACTCTACATGGCATCTAGCAACACATAACATAAAAATTGCTCATAATATGATAAGAAATGTAATGAAACCTAATAAACATGCAGTGTATAAAAAGTCTGTGTTGCGTTTGAGACTGTTCTTCCATATTTGTGTGTATTTGTATTAGTTTGTGTGTTTGTGTGTGCGCGCGCACCTTTAAGCATCATTATAGCAAGTTAATGATCATGTTTTTTCAGATCCGTCTATCTGTCTTTTCCATCACTCCATCTCTCTAATCTCCTGCTCCCTGCTCTCTCTTTATCCCTCCATCTAGTCTAGACATTTGTTTGAAGAAAAAGCTCAGGCGGTTAAAAAAAGAAAGCAATCGAAGGAGGACAACAGGATGAATTTCCATTTGTCTCTTAATTTGATCCATCAGCTTCTCCTCTACCAATGTCTCCTTCTCCCTACATAACCTCCTCATTTCTCATTTCTTCCACCCAGATCTTTGGCTTCTTTGCTCTATCTTTCCTTGACAGACATTTCTGTCTGATATTTACACAGGGCTTGAATATTAAAATCACAAAAAATCTTATTACCAAAACAAATGTCTCAAGACATTTCTTCTGAGTACATCTAGTTAGTTTTCCTATGATGGATTTTCTTCTTTTTAAGTATAGCATACACAAACATTACACCTCATCCACAGCTAGTTTATAATTGAAGGTACCACTTTGGCTGAACTCCAACAGAAATGATAGATAGACACCTTAATAGGTAAGTTGGGTGAAAGCATACTGCACTAGTACTTTCATACAAATTTTCTTGGGCAAAAAATGAGAGAGAGGAAGCGCAACACATGAAGGCAGGGAAGTGGGCAAGGCAAAACTTTTAGTTATTTTGTAAGATTTCTATGTTTTTGTCTTTAGACTTTGAGCAGCAGCAGTTGTGAACAGTTTGCTGTGCTTCTGAACACACACAATTTAATAGATATCAATTAATACTTAGTCTGGAGTCTGTAGAGCTCAGCAGCCATTTGAGGTAACATTTTTTATCTTTGTACAAACTAATTAAATTGTAAACTAAAATCAAATTACTAAATTCCAATTTGACAAAATTATCTATCAGACCTTCAGTACATTCTATCTTTGAAATGCTTACAAAGCATGAATTTGAGATCTTTCATTTCTAATGGTACACTGATGGTTTAGATTAACATTTCAGTCAGTAAAAACGTGTTGCCTTTGGCCAATCCTGAAGATTAGTAATGGGGCAAATTAAAAAAAGATTTTTTTATTGTTTTATATCAGCTAAAATAAAGATAAAAATCTGCACTAATTTCCCAAATGGCCTGTCAACCTGTTGCTAATTAATGTTCTGCGAGTAACTTGGCAGGCCAAAATTAAACTTGGGGTAAGTGCTGTCTGCAGCTGGTGTCTGTAGTCAGTCTCATTTGGTCATTTTTCATCTTTCATGTCAGACACAAAACTGTTTTCTCTCTAGTGGAATGCATCACTTTGGTTTCACACTCCACCCACTAAAATGTTCATCCATTGTATATTACTAATTTAAGCTTTTGAACTTAATATAGCTTTGATTCGGAAACTTCAATATTTGGATCAAGTAATTGTGTAAACTGTTGTTTCACATACAGCTTTCCACCTATTCATCCGTTATCCTAACTGCTTTTCGTCTTAAGGATTGTGGTGGTGCTGTAGCCAGCTGTGACTGGATGAGACGTAGGGTACACCCTTGACAGGTTGCCAATCTGTCAGGGCTGACATATAAAGACAGACAATCATTCACACCTATAGACAATTTTGAGTCACCAATTAACCTAACTGTATGTGTTTAGCCTGTGGGAGGAAGCTGAAGTACCCAGAGAGAACCCATGGAGAACATGCAAATTATGCACACAAAGACACCTGACTGACTGGTGGATGGGATCCAGGTCCTCCTAGCTGTGAGGTGACAGGGCTAGCCACTACACCACTGTGCCACCCAGATACTATACAGATAATTTAGTCAACAAAATATATATAAAAACGCAGTCTGAACTCAGCATTGGCAGATATAAAGACTTAAAGTGCATTAAAGCTAATAAACAAATCAATATTACAACATTTAAAAAAACCATATACATTTATATTGATGCTGACAAAATCAAAACCTAATATTTTCTTTCAGGTAACTATAATTAAATATTTGAATTACAACTACTGTGTTGAAGTGATCTACTGAAAATATTTAAAGTATGTTTATTGGAAATGTATGAGCCCAAGAGGATGAAGCACTCCACTCTGTCAAATAGTTTTAACTCACTTACACTTTTTGACCAGTATGAACTGAGTACTGATTCTGGGGTGTTGTTCATGTCAGTTCACAGTTAGTCATCTTGTGAACTTTCTAAAAAGCAGTTTGCTATTCCATGGGCTGGGAAGCTACTATCTCTTTATACTTTTTACAGCGAGGCTGCGGCTACATAACAAGAAATACAATGTCTCTTTAGCATTAGAGTTAAGTATGTGTGTGTGTGAAACTTCACTGGCATCCAAATGCTCTGAATATGTTAATGTTAGCTTCTGATAGACTTTTAGCTAGCTACTGGTCAGCTACTATGCTTGTATCACTTACAGAGAAATCTAATAAATAATACAGCCAATTTTATATTTAAACCAAACTTTAGCTGGTTTGTTGATTACAATAATTCAGCTACTAGCCCTTCAATTAAGCAGTTCTTGGGTCTAGACAAGCTAAATTTGGTACCAGTGTGAGACCAGTTTTACAAGCCAGAATTCTGGTAGGATAATGGGCGCTGTCTCTGAACCAGCCCTTAAACTGTCCTGCAGCCTTAAAGACCAGAAAAAGGCAATACTTACACTCAATTATATAACTATAACTTATAAGCTCCAAATTTTGTTACGCATTCACCCCAACAGTATCTGTTAAGTCTTTTTCTGTCCTAAAGCAATCGTCACACTTCCATGACACATCCACATCGCATGAATGGTTAGGAAAATCTGCATTCCACCCAGTGTGAATGTCATAGCCGTGAGCCCGGGGCATTGGGTGTCACTCTGTCATGCTGCAGATCTATAAAATGCAAGACTGTATCTAACACTGTGGACCCAGTATGTAGATAGAGTGCAGAACTGTAGATCTCAGACAAATTTTTGTCTCAGACAAATTCTGAGACCCAGTATGAATTTCTCATTACATACTGTGTGTGTCCGTCTATGCAGAAAATAAAGATTCTTCCCACCTTCTTACAGAAGACTGACAAAATGGCATCACACTCCATCAGGCTTTCCGTGTGCACTATTACACATTTCTTTTACTTTGTCTCTTTCTTTTCTATTCCTTATATCTCAATCTTTTTCCCATTTGTCCTTTGTACTGAATCTCTCTCCTTTCTTGTTTCATTCCTCTGCAAATTCATCTCACTCTTCTCTGACTTTATTTATCTTCCTCTCTGACTCGGAGCTTGTCAGAAAAAAGTCCGACATTACTCTCTCTTCCCTCCCTAAATATTCCCTCAACCTGCGCTCCATCACATAGGATGTCAGGAAGGATAGAGGCTGGAGGAGAGAGGGTTAGGAGAGGAGGGAGAACAGAGGGCAAGATGGGATGTTACAATGCAAGCTAAAGCCATTAATCTACAGAGAGCTGCCAGCTTTCTGTGTGATCTTTGCTGAGTTTACAGAAACATGCTTAGAAGCCAACTTTGATACACTCACAACACATCATTTCGAGAGGTCTTGTTTCCATCACACACAAACTGACAGACATATGCCAGTACATCACCATGGGGAGCTGGGGTAAAGATGGTGATCGGGTTTGAGCTCCCTTCCCCCGAGAAATGTTGTTTGACATGTTTAGTCTTTGATTTTTTATTTGACATTTTGCCATAAGATTTAACAGCAATCTGTCAATGTTGTTTAAGATCTTACAAGGGTTCAAAAATACTTGTAAAGTATACAGTAGATCACACGTGTTTAACAAAAGGTTAGTCAAAATAAAGACTTTGGGGTTTGGCTTCATATAGATGTAAATGCGTTCAAAGAAGGATGTAGCAGCAGTGCTGTTCTCAATATGACCCCAGACTTGGAAACAGAGACAGCAAGAAAATTCTGAGTGGTCATCAGATGACTACAAGCATGAGGAAGTTTTGTTGTACACTTTTGTCTATTCAGGCTTCTATAAACCATTGAACAACTCAGTCTGTGCAGACAAAAACGGGGCTCAGTGGAGTTTTTTTCGGAACCACATTTTCGCCAAAGAACAAGCATCTCAGCAGTACTTCATGAATTAAAGTGGTGTTACATTTCCTGGGATATCATGCCCAGTTTGTGGTTATTTGCCATTGTCCATTAGTTTTCCCTTGTTTTTTGAGTGATAAGTTTAATGGGTGTGGTCATGCAAATCTGCAGTCTGCCATTTGGTACCCATTCTCCAGGACCACTCCCTGATCTCCTTCTGTCGTCTACCAGCTGACTCTGTGGATACATGATTGGACTGGCGCATCAGCACACTACCAAGCAGGACTTCGGCCCACCCAAACAACCACTACAAAGGGGATTGACACCAGAGGGGCTGTGATTTAGGGTTTGAACAGCCTGCTGTCTTCACATGATTGTGTGAGCTGTGTGGTGATGGTTTACTTCATGGCCAATGATGTAAGTTGTACCTTCTTGCGCTTGTGTTTCTATGAATGTTTTGTGGGTCTAATGACTTGCTATCTTTGATGCAAACTGGCTAATGTATGCAGTTTCTTTTGTTGCTCTTTCTAGCTATAGCCTTATGGCCTGTTATCTAGTGTAAAGATGGGGTGACTCATGGCCATGTTCTTAGGCGTGAGATTCTTAGTATTTACCATTACCTTATGTCAAGGCCTTAGCCAGGCCTTTTGTGTAAAAAAATATATATCAAAGTTCAGTCAAAACAAACATGAGGCTTCTGCAGGCAGAGTAAAACAAATCAAAGGCAAAATGCCTTGTTTTACTTTTCCCAGATGCTACATCTTTGCTGGCAGAGGGATACTGCTGTGATGCTAAGAGGAAAGACTCAGAAGTGGAAGGTATCACCTTTTTTTGACAAAACCTTGGCATTTTTGTCAGAATGAGAACAGAGTTTATCTTTGATGTTTTTTGGCTGCACATACACTATGTGGACAAAAGTATTTGGCCACACCTGAAGCGATAATGGTATGAGCTGTTTTCAGGGTTTCAGCTATGACCCTTAACTCCAGTGAAGGACAATCTTAATGCTTCAGCATATCAAGACATTTTGGACAATGCTATTCCAACTTTGTGCCAATAGTTTCGGGAAGGCAATATTCTATTCCAACATGACTGTGCCCCAATGCACAAATAAAGAACTATAAAGACATGGTCTGATGAGCTTGGTGTAGAAAAACTTGACTGGCCTGCACAGAGCCCTGCCCTCAACTCCACCAAGCACCTTTGGGGTGAACTGGAACAGAGATTGTGAGCCATGTCTTCCCATCCAACACTAGTGACTGACCTCAACTGCTCTACAGAATGAATGGGCACAAATTCCCACAGCCTTCCAAGAAAAGTGGAAAAGAGAAGTTCCATATTAAATACATGTGGTGGTCAAATATTTTTGTCCATATAGTGCAACTGATAAAGCAGGTGCTGAGTCCTTAATTGTTAAACTTTATTCTTCACTTAGAGTGAGTTAGGAACAGCCCTCTCTGCTGCTGCCTGGATGTTAAACAATGATAAAACATGAGTCATGGAAATTATTCAACTTAAGTGAGCTGTGGAGGGAGAGGGAAAGAACGTGGAGATGGCAGTGTAATTCCAGATGCCTGCCTTTATTCCTCATAACACAGATTTATGCCATTACTTCTCTTATCATTAAGTAAGTAATGGTCTGGATGACAGACTTTTTAATGGATATTTTTTCAAATATACAGAAAATTGAATGTAAAGAGCATTTAAGACACTTGTTTATGATAGAAGTTATGATAGAAGGTTTAGCTTTATTTTTGTAATGGGCACTTGGTTGATTTTTAAAGAGCACATGTGCATAGCAGAGGCTGCAGATACATGTCACTATTATCAGCTGAGAAGAGCATCTGAATGAATGGGTGAAATCATTATTATTACAGGGAGCGTGAAGGTGCCTCGTTTTAAAATCAAGTCCGCTTGAAGAACTAAAACTAAAACTGAAACCAATAAAAAGTGCCCTGCAGATATCAGTCATAAATCAGTCACATTTCACCATGTATTTCTTTAATTTAGTCGTTTTGCACTGTGAAATGTAGTGCTGGTCTGTCTACATGTCGCAATCTCAGCACTGTCAGCTCACCCATCACAACATATAAATACAAATATATATATATATACCGGTGATACACTGGCAACCTGTCAGGGTGTACCCCGCCTCTCACCCCTATGACAGCTGGGATAGGCTCCAGCATAGAGATGTCAAACTCGAGCTCTCGTGCTCGACACAGAATCGATCTTTTGAAGCAGAAGTGTCACAGAGTAGTGTCTCGAGCACGTTTCAAATCATGTGACCAATGTGAGCGAGGCCTCGTTACGTCACATCAGGTGTCGAGCTGCTTAGCGGACATTTTGATCTGGCTGGATGTTTCAATATGTTAAGGCTTTATAAATGTCCAAATCACTGCTCAGACTGTGGGTTTATTGAGAGGGTAAGACTGAAGCCACGTACAGTGAAAACGATTATTTTTTTAATAAAAATCTTTGATTTAACAAAATGACAAACATGCCTCATCAATGTAGTACAAAAAGAAAGACACCAATATAGTGTTTATAAAATTTTACTAGCAAACATATTTGCCACATCAAGGCTACACGATACAGTATTATTCACAGAGAAACACAATTGCACACCTTTGACAAAATCACTTTTTATTTCAGAATAAACCATCATGTACGGTGAGGGTTTGACGGCCGGTCTGCTGA
>OMLM01013136.1:4406-27403 GCA_900302695.1 Helostoma temminkii | reverse complement strand
TTTTTTACATTTTTATTCATATTTTAATAAATATTTAATAAATATTAATTCTTCTTAATAAAGCATTTATTTTTTATAATCGCATGTATGATATCGGCCATTCACAATGCCATATCGGTCGTCCTCTACGTCTGACTGATGGTATTTGACAGCAGCAGTTTTCTGCAGTTTCTGAAGCCACACAGGAAACAGACCATCAGTGAGAATGAAGTGAAGTTCTGTCTGGTTCCCGCAGCGTCCTCCCCACAGACTGACAGCACTTCATGTTTATCCTTGTTATCACTCACAGGATTATTGTTGTACTATGATCATTTGACTACTGTGGTATTGTGTATTTTCATTCTGTAGCGTTTGCAGTACTCTGTACCATCTTTTTGTTGCTGTATGTTTTAGTGATTTTTGTGCAATGACTACTGCGAGACCAGAACTTTCCTTTGGGATTAATAATCTATCCATCTCATATTTCCAGTAGTAAATGGTCATTAATTATATTTATTTTAATTTGTTGCAACCTGGGCCCATGCACGCAGCAGATTACCTAAAACAAATGTACTCTTTTCAGAACTGTAACAATGAGGTTGATAATAGTTAATAGTTATTTTGAAGTAAATACTAGTAAAAACCATGACTCATCCTCTGTGACCCTGCTCTGAATGTTAAACCTTTCACACAATATTTTACTGACACACTAAACATCTGCAGTACTTCTACATAGTTAATTGTTGTTGCAGTTGATTTGATGCAAATACTTTTTACTTTTTATGTTCTAAAATCACCAATATGAAATATCTGAAACTTAAATACATTTAACGCTAACCTACTCAGTTGAAGTACCTTGGTATATGCATTTACTGTAATTTCACAAGGAGCTTCAGGGTCTTTATAAGGTTTTGGACCCTGGAGAGTCCTGTTCTAATAGCCGTTAGCTCTGCTATCCGTTAGCTCTGTTAGATGCTACTGTTTGCTGTTAGCTCTGCTAGCCGTTAGCTCTGTTAGCTGCTACTGTTTGCTCTTAGCTCTGCTAGCCGTTAGCTCTGTTAGATGCTACTGTTTGCTCTTAGCTCTGCTAGCCGTTAGCTCAGGTAGCTCAGTTAGCTCTGCTAGCCAAACACGCCGAAGCACTGCTAGCAGCTAACGGCTAACAGTTAGGTCCGCCTCCCCTCGGTAAAAACAACCGTCTGCGTCCCATTTGACCACCGATAACAACCTGCCGGTGGACCGAACCACCGGCCCGGCTGTCTCCAGCAGGAACACGGTGATCTGCTCCACCACCAAAGCACAAACAACAAAACGAGTTCTCGCACGCGGGGATTCACTGAACAACAGCGGGAACTCACCTCCGACTGCATCTGTCCGGCGCCAACACACGTTAGTCTGCCCTACGTCATCACGTCGCCTTAAAGCCGAGCGTGTCGGGACGTCCTCCCACTTCCTGCGTGGAAAAATATTAAATTATGATATTAAAGTGTTTCTGCATTTATCACAGTAATACCGGTAAAATAACAGCATTTTATTTGATACAGATGAAGAATAAACATTTGTTTCTTTGTAGTAATACTGAATCACTGCATTATCTGTAATAAGCAGATGTACTTGTAGTGTCACAAGTAGGGCTAGTAGTAGTGGCAGTAACTGCTGTACTAGCCAGTAGTAATGACCGTAGTAATTAAATTATATCAATATCAGCTCTTCTGGACTTCCCCACCCACTCTGTTCTGATTGGCCAGGTTGTAGATGTTGTACGCCTCACCGGCCTATCAGCACCTACCTAGCCAGAAAAAGAGTTCCCCACCTGAACAGGTATTGTGAACAGATAGAAACATCAGTGGAGTCTGTTTCTGTCCTGTAACTGCGTCTACTGCTTTTCATGGCCCCGTCTTCAGGAAACAAAGCTCATTTCCCTCCACAGTCGAGAAACATTTCCTGTCAGTCTGGTGCCAGACGCTTGAATGACGGCTGCTAGGAGGGGCTAACTGGCTAGTGCTGCTTCAGGTGTTTGTTCAGAGGCTGGTGCTTCTCCGGAGCAGCTAATGCTAACACTGCTAACACGGGGCTTTCCTGCGGAGGTTGCTGTTCTTACCGAACCCCTCTCAGGTGAGCTGGTAGGCAGCACGCTGCAGGTGTAAGAGCCCAGACTGATGGACTTCATACTGATGTCACGGTGCGTAGCATTTAGAAAAAAACTCTCGTAAATGAAGCGTATTGTCCAGACTGAATCCTGGAGTTTCACTAGCAGCTAGCACGAACAGACACGTTGACCTGACCTAACTACACAGTAGTATATGCAGCTGTAGTACATATAGTATGTAGTACATACAGTATGTAGAACCAGACCACAGGATGATGTGAACCTTTAAAATCAGTAATCTGGGCACCAGCTTAGCATGTAGTAGTAGTAAGTACAGTAGTAGTAGCAGTCATAGTAGTAGTAAGTACAGTAGTAGTAGTAGTAGCAGTAGCAGTACCATGTGATAGTAGGTCTCAGTATTCTATTACCAAACACTGTAGAATTTCAGCTGGTTCTGTTTTCAGTCCAGTGAACAAAAGCAGTTTGTTCTAAAACTAAATGTTCAGATTAAATATGTCAAGTTAACTCACAGTTGATTTACATTAGTTACTGTTTGAGCTTCATCACTCGTGTAACACTGACGTTGATCTGAAGAGTTTCCTCTTCAAGCTGAGGAACTGGACTGTAGTTCTGCAGCTGAGGTGACGAGCGGTTCTGGTGGAGTCCCGTGAACAAGGTCGGTACAGAACCATCTCATGAAGCTGCTCCCACTCACTTTAATAAGGTGTGTTCAGTGGTAGAGACGACTGTGAGAATAAACAACCACAGCGTGACGTAACTCACCCAATGCATGCTGGGAGGTTTTCTATCAACTGAATGAATTAGTGAATTAGTTAAGTGAATTCTGATTACAACAACTAGAAATAACTAGATAACTAGAAAGTTGAAACTGTGAAACCTTCGACCAGGAGAAATAAAATGTGGCCGAGTTATATTTATCACCGTGGTAACAGGAGGTCTACTCAGTCCCAGATGAAACGTCAACGGGTCACAACCAAAGACAACCTGAACTAAATGTTAGCACAGGGGTCTTTGCTGCGACCTACGTCCACTGACCAGCCAATCGGAAAACATTTCTAAGTTATTACACTGAACAGATCCAGTCTGATCTACTGGTGGCTGCAGTCATCGAAGATCACATCAGGATATTTAGTGCGACCGACACATCCGCTAATACTATTAACACGTACAGACACAGTAACGTGGTGCGGAGTAGCCGCTGGCTGTAATGTGCCGTGACACTGACGGAAGCAGACAACACTTTACAAGAGGAATAACACAGCTTTATTAAAATTTATTTGGCTACATTTATTCGAGCAAGAGAAATTAAAACTTCAATAACAATACTTCATCATCATCATCATCAGTCCTTCGTCACCTCTTCAGTGGGATGAATAAAGTGGGTTTTTTAAAAATACAGTGTTTTCACAATAATCATCGTATCAAAAGTTCCCGAATTTAGAATTTCCAGTAGTTTCAAAGAAAATGAACAAAGAAAAAACAAAACGTCCAAATAGCACAGATTCATACTTCTGCTCCTTCTACTAAAATATATCTATGTGTGAGGAACTCTAATACTGTACACTACAGTATGAAATAAATAAAATTAGGAAATATAAAATGAGTCACATAAATAAAGTGGTCAATTCTCAAAAAATGTATTGGAAAATTCAACAAAAACAAAAGTAATACTGTCATGGAACAAACAAATTGCACAAACGTGTGTGAACTACCAAACTGCGGCTAACTACGCTAACACTGACCAATCAGAACGTTTCATACTGAAGCAGGTGAAGCACTGTACAGGGATGGCACTTGCAGACAGGTGAGAAGGTTTGCATATTATAAGGCTGAAAAGGATCTTCAAGCCCTTTCATTCCCCACTGTCCTCTTAAGACTCACATCGACATTTTATTTTGAAAATCACACAGGTTTAAATGTTCCTTCACACAAAGAAAAAAATCAGGAGGCCCAAAGTCGTGTGGTTAGTGGCAAAAGAAACAAAACAAGAAGCATCACAGTGAATAGGAGACAAACACAACGATAACACTGACAGGACGCGTTCGACACGTTTCCCTCTTTTTCATTCTTTTTTATTTTGTAGTGATTCGAGAGTCGAGTGCAAATCTCTGATGTGGGGTTCGAACACGAGACACAGGAAGTTAAACGTGATAGCACCACACAGCTTCTAGGCCTTAATAATACTGTACATTAGACTGATAATCATTTCTTCTTTTATTCTTTTTTTTTGCATAAGGGGGTTTTTAAAGATCCCACAGCTCCTGCTCCCCCACAGAGGTTAACTCAGTGACATCTGATTGGTCAGGTTCTTACTGATAGAAACACTGGGTCACAGATCCACAGTCTGTTCTAATCTACATGATCAACATGGTTAGTGGCTGATGGATAATTAGTCTGGACCCAATTACGATCTATGATCAATTTAACACGATCAATATCAGCTGATCGACCAATACGTTATTTTAAGCTTTAGGAATAAAAGTGAAAATTCACAAAACATTCACATAATTGTTGGTAGTTTCATGTCAGACAGAACCTGATGAACCCGACATCACGAGCCCAGCTGTACAGGGTACATGTTTGCCCTTCCTGTCCCACCCAGATCAGTTCTGCTCAGGAGAAACTGGATCGAAGCTTTTTCTTTTCTATTTGTGTGATCTCAGATTTTCAGTCCTCCTGGTCCGACTTGCCATCTGTCTTCCCTTCTCGTGAACTCTCGTCCATCAGCTGCATCGTGTAGTTGCCCTCCTCGTCCTTCATCGGGTCCGTCTGGTTCCTGCCATCGCCTTCCTCCTCTTCCTCTTCCTCGTTTCCTTCCCTGAAACTTGCCTCCTGTCTGTCTGTCACATCCTCAAACGTCTTGTTGTCCACTTCGCTCCCCTCCGGTCCTCCTCCCTCGTTGCTGTCCCTCAGGATCGTGCCCCCGCCCTCCTGCTGGTCCTCAGGGTCTGAGTATGTGAGCGGCCCCAGGCCCTGCAGGTAGGCTCTCCTCATCAGCAGCTCTGTGGGCTCCAGACCTCCCACCACGCCTCCTACTCCTCCTCCCTTGTCCCGTGCCTCCCTCTCGGCCGCCTCGCGCTCTTCTGCCTCCCTCTTGCAGTAGGAGTAGCGGTGGTTCATATGCTGCGAGTATGACCCGGAGTGCGAGAAGCGTTTGCCGCACTTGTCGCACTGGTAGGGCTTTTCTCCGGAGTGCAGGCGCGAGTGCTCGATGAGATGGTGTTTGTGTTTGAAGGCCTTCTTACAGATCTGACACTGGTGAGGCCGTTTCCCTGCGGAGACACAGCACACAGGAAACGTTGACAGAAAACTGGCAGAAAAGTTTCAGCTGGACATAACACACAGGATCAGGAAGACAAACCAGCTCCCGACAGGTCAGAGAGACGGGCTGTAAAGAACAGCACTGCCTTCGTGTCTCTACCAGACTCCACTGAAAAAACACTTAATTTAACTGTAAAAGCTTATCTTAGATAGTAGGTGTGTTTGTTTTCTAGACAGTATGTATCAACTATACAATGATTCAACTGCAGGAGGACTTTGGATGCACATCATGTTATTTTAAAGTTTTTGTGACTCGTGCACGTTGAAAAACGTTAAAACCACGTAAGTTTGATTTCTACCAAACGTAACATAACACTACACGGATCTGAGCAGGAACCTTTACTTAACGAACTTCTCTGTGTCATATACACCCAACCAGTGTAGTAATAACTCTCTAGCAGTGTGTGGATTACGTAACCGTGCATCTGCTAATGAAGCCCCTTCATCCTGACACACTAATACACACTGTGGTGGATTTACTACGAGCAGACGTGTCTTCCATCTGACCGAACAGGATGCTTCAGTCTGCTGCCAACTGATGGCTGAACGCCGTCCAAACGCTTCCCACGCACACATGCACCAAAACACGGCCTCACGACGACCGTGCCAACATAAACACACATGCAGAAACACCATGCACATACATGCACGCCTCCTCGGTTACACACATGCAGGCGGAGCGTAGCCACGAACAGAGCTGGAACGACGCACACACTGACGGGCCGGCAAAAATAACCAAGCGAGGATTTCTGCTCTGAGTGACGGGAGGTGGGGGAGCGGACACCAACGAGGCATGATGCAACTGAGTGAAAGACTGAAGGTAGAGCAGGTCCCAGCTTTTAGAAATGATGGCGCTCAGGTATGAGTGAAAACGCGGATTTACATTTAAAGCTGCTTTTGGTTGATATGTGCCAAGTTTTGGTTCCCTAGGCCGAACGGAGAAACCTGCTGCACACCGATTCCACTGTAACACCTGCACCTGCAGTCTGATTTCTACCAAACTACACAGAAGAATACACCGTTTTTTATGTTTGATTTAAGGTGCAGCAGAGTGAAAAGCAAAATAGCAAAAGTCAGGAGAAAACATGATTCAACTGCAGAGAAGCACGACCGTTAACTCTGACCCGCATTAGACAAAATGGTCACAAATGTCTTCATGGGAATGAAACTAGAGTACAGTGTTCCACCTACATCTGACCTGTAATTAACACAATGTGTTGAATACATAAATTCACCTTTTCACTAGCTTGTATTTTTCATTTTCTACGAAACTTCACTGAATAACTAGAGACTTTAGTAACTGATCTGAGAGAAGGGCTGCTCACATTTTAGATTCTGATGCAGAGAAAATCTTTGTTGTTGGTTTTGTGTTAAAATGCTGCAAAATGGCTAAAGAGCAGAAACATCTGGATGTGGAGCAGAATTTACTCCAATAAATACACTGCACTGCACAGGACGATGAAAAGGATGTTATTAGTTCCAGATTTCAACCAAACTTCAGAGAAACATCCATTTGAAAACTTCACATTAGGTTGATTTATGCAGATTTAATGCATCAGAAAGTGAGTGTGGGTGTAGCTCTTTTAATTTGATGCAGTTTTCCTCCTACGAGTTGTGTGTTTCACATCTGATTTTCACTATGTCTGTTTCACTTTTTATGTCTTTCCCTGAATTCAAACTGATAAATTCAGCTTTTAAGGGACAGTACTCAGGCGTGAGTGTGAACTGCAGTTTAAAGTTTTTTATTCTGTTTCTGTGAAAACAGACACAAACCTCCAGTGCGCACAACGCTGGACCTTCAGATGCTTCACTAAAGCTAAACTCTAAGCAAACCATCCGTGTGGTATCTACACCACATCCAGTCACTTTGCTGATATGTGAATCATGTGCTGTTGTCCACTAAATGTTTGCTTTATGAGTGTGTTTGTTTCCAGTGAAGACGTTTATCATCTCTGTGCTGCAATTAATATTTCCCTTTGATTGTGCCGAGCACACACACAAACACAAACATGCACACGTCCTCCAGCTCCTCTCTGCACAAACATCAGGGTCTGAAAATATGGCTGATATTTTGGGTGTCTGTGTAATCCTCTCCTTATTAAATGATCCCTACCCCCTGCTGTAAAGAAAGGAACATGTTAAAGGCCATGGTTTGCGGAGAACAACAGAAGAAGAACACAAGAGAAAAAGAATAAAGTGCAGAGGGGGCTACGTGACTAAAATAAAACAAAGGAGAGGATGAAAAGTGGATATGAAGGAGAGGACACAGAAGCATCGGGGGTGGGGTGAAAAAGAAGTGTCCAAATGTTATATATACCTGTGTGCTCATATTTGTGTCTTAGGAGGGAACTGGTCTTCTGGAATGTTTTGTCGCACAAGTCACACGCGTACATACCACTTTCAGTCTTCTTAATCTTCTTCCTGGAGAGAAGCGAATCGCTGTCTGTCAGGTCGTCCAGGCCTGACAGATAGTCCGCCGTCCCGTCCAGCAGCTCCCCCTGAGACACAAAGACACATCGTTTCAGTATGTCTCATAATCCCGCACCTGTCGACTTCACGCTCAGAGGCACCTTCTGGACCGAGCCCCCCACCGCCTCCATGATCCCAAGTCTGGACAGAGCTTAAAGGCCCAACCTGGGTAAATCCCTTTCATCCAGGAGACACTTAAAAAAGGGGGGGAGGGGTGTTCACAGATAAAAACACCAGGTGAACCACAGCAAGAGATTTTCCTTGGTACTAGATTAAGACCATCCCTCCAAAAACCGACAAGACCAAAGCTGCTGGACTGAGTACTAAGCCCAGAATAATTCTCACTGAGAAAATCATGTCTATTACCAAATCTACAACCCATTTGGACAGGAACAAAAACAGATTTGTTGAATCATTTTTATAACAGCAGAAAAACTAATTATCTGAATATAATCTAAAACTAAATCAAAGTGAGTTTTCAAAGTTAACAACTTCCATCGCCAACAGTCTTATCGTACTGGATCAGTCAGATCACACTGTCTTCTTCAACATCACTGTAAGACAGAAAGCTGACTGCTGACCTCCCTGGACCACCACCCCCTACTCTTGGAGTGCTGCATGGACTGTGGTTGCAGCTTGTTCCCCATGTTTTGCTCCTCCTGTTATCTCAGTACAGTTGCTGTCTACTTGACACAAATGTTAAGTATTTACTCTGCTGTGAGGCTGGTAAACCAATGGACGTGGTCTATGGCACATTAGAAACTGTCCTCTGTCAGATATAGAGGGCAGGATGTGGACTTACTGCCTCATACCTAAGGCATTTGTTTCCAGTCTACACATCAGTTGCATCCTGATCCCGAGTCTAGATCCATTATTGCTTTGCTTCTCACAAATGTGAGTGATCCAATTATGTTGGCTGACACTTTCCAGCTACTGTGCCCTCACTGACTATTTCATGATGCACATCCAATGTGTGCTACAGTCATTACTTGTTGACAGGTGGAATCAGATCAGTTCCTCATTGGATCAATAAAAATGTTTGAACATTTAAATTATTTGTTCATTTTACCTGGAAATTTGATTTCCGTTGGTACTTTCTTCTCTGCTGCATTTCAGCAAACGTGGCTGCCCCTGTGGCGTAGGTGTAGGCCATGTGGGGCAGGAAGCTCATGGGGTCGAGACCTGGATAGGGCCTGAGGCCTGGGATAGTGGCCTGAGCAGGAGACATGAAGGTGGGTGGAGGAAAGGCTCCGTGAGGTGGCAGGGAGGTGTAGACAGGACTGCCAGCAAAGGGATTAATCCCAAAGATAGGACTGGTGCTTTTTTCCAGTTGGTGGATGGAATTCCCCCCAGCATCAGAGCCCAGGACCTCCTTCTTGATGCTGACTAGGTCTACGGGCCCGGACCCATGTTCTCGTCCTTGCACATCACTATTGCGTTCAGTGACGAAACCATTGGGTCTGGGTCGCTTCTCTCCTGTAGAGACGAGCTTTTGCGCCAGGTGTTTGGGCAATGACAGATCCAGTGGTATATCCCCATGGGCTTCCTCAGAAGCCAGGCTGTTTGGAGTGTAAGAGCTACTCTGAGAGTTTTTGGAGGAAGTAGAGGAAAGATTGAGGGGGGATGGAGTGTTGCTCCTCAAGTGGTCCAAGGGGTCTAGTGGTTTGTCTACTGTTGTCTGCCTGTGGGACTTTGTGAGTCGGTGGGACGTGTCACCGTTAGGGAAGCTTCCGTGTAAATCTATGACAGGAAGTGAAATTGGTGACCGACTCAAACTGTGGTGGTCCAGTCCGCCGCGGTCAGAAAAGGGCGACCTTTTCATCAGACTGCCTACTGGATGGCTTTGGTTCTTCCACTGAGTAAAGCACTCCTTGACACACTCTTGAGGAAGGCCCACGGCTATTGAAATCTTAAGCAGTTCCTCTGAGTTGGGCTCAGTGTTCATGGCAAAGTAGGCCTTGAGCACTGACACATGGTCCTTAAAGGGGTTGGCAGGGCTGGTGGCCCTCTCGTTACTGGGCAGCTCAGAGGGCATCACCTCCCTACGGCTGGCAGGACTGCTGTCAGCCGGCTGCAGGACCGCTTTGATCTCCTCATTCATTTTGCACAAATAGCGCTCGTGTTGGTGCAGTGGAATGGGCCCAGGGAAAGTCTCCTTGCAGTATTGGCAGGTGTATGGCAGGAACTGGTTGTGGCTGTTGTGAGATTTTTCCTCACCACCAAGATCTACTGAATTGCTTGGTTTCTCCTTCTTGATGTCCACTTGCCTCTTGGAGTCATCGATCAGACTCTTGGCCTCAATTACCTTTTCCAGTGTGTAGTCAATGATGCTCTTTGTGGGGCTGCTGTGGGCCATCGCTTGAAAGCCAGCCTGAGACAGCTTTTGCTCCTCCATCTGAGCTCCCAGCTCTTTCATATAGGCCCTAAGCTTGGAAATCTCTTCGGGATTCCCATCCAGCTTCTGCCTGCACACCGTGTTGTCCACAATCTGAAGCACCTTCTGTACCTCACTCAGGTTGTTTCCAAGAGGGCTTGCATAACCTAGCAGGGGGAGGTCTAGCCCCATTCCTCCCAAGTGCTGAAGGGGGCTCTGAGATGAGCTGTGAAGGCCGAGAGGGCTTCCGCCACGGCCGTTCAGGTAAACTCCTTGTCCTCCAAACCCGTGCTGAGAGGCCATAAGCAACCTATAATCATTGAAGTCCATGGGCTCGGCTTTGACGTCAAGTTGACTCTGGTGTTCCGGAAGACCGAGCATTCGTCCGTTTTCTAGTTTGTGGCGGAGCTGGGCAAGGGTGGGGCTCCCAGGCGATGAGGTCGTGGAGTTAGGGGAGGAACTAGGTTTGCCGTTGCGTACTCGTCCATTGACGGCGATCAGGCCGATGCATTTCTTACTGCTGATGTGGGAACTGTAGGAGCCGGAGTGGGAGAACCGCTTCTTGCAGTTGGAGCACTCGTACGGCTTCTCACCTGCAACACAACGTGACTGGATATTAATTATTGTTATTTATGTTAATCTTAACTTTAATAAATTTTTCCAGAAAAATACGCCCTCATATTCTGTTAGTTATTGTTTTATATCTGATGTTTGACTGCCACACAAACCAATCCTCTACTTTGTGTGAGTGTGAATTTAGTTAGTACTGTTTGGGTAGCCACAGGAGAACTGGGCATCAAACCTGCCAACTCCCGCGTTGAAAGACAACTGCCCTACCAATTTAGCAACATGCCGCCCCCCAACAATGGCCTGGTTATTAAATGTGCCAACACACTGGGTATTTTACCAAAAGCATTATACTGCGGTACAGAAGAATGACTTGACTAAAACGTGAATGGTGTTGCTGCTGCTAATGTGGTGAAAAAGATCAAATCTTGTTGTTCAAAGAAAGGTTTGAAGCTGACTTTGGCTTTGATATGGTCCACATGGCCAAATCAGTCAGATATGAAAGTGCTTGACTGACTTCAGAAAAGCTGAGTCATTCAGAGCTGAAGGTGATGAAATGTGCCACATGGACCAGCACTCAGACCCAGAGCTGGAGGGAGGGGGACTCACCGCTGTGGATCCGAAGATGCTCCTTCAGGTGATGTTTGTATTTGAAGGCTTTTCCACACTCACTGCATTTGAACTTGCGGTTTCCAGCTCCTTCATTGAGCAGCTGCGGCTGTAGAGAGAAAAACAAAGTTTTCATGTGATGGAGGAGTAGGAGTAGGAGTCGGTGAGCAGATTACGAAGCTGTGGAACAGAAGCTGTGGGGAAATTTAATAGTATTTAGTAAAGCACATCTGATAGTGACAGAGTCTTCTTTTATCTGGAGCCATTCTGAGAAACAGTGTGGGCTGACTTGTTCAGAGGTAACAGTTTCTCATGTAGGTGCATTCCCACCATTTGAAATGCAAATAAAGAGATAAACACAAACACAGTCGGGGGGAGACGCTGTTCCCCTGAAGGGGGAGCGGAGCGCTCACTGAAATCCTGGAGTTTCAAATGCAGAAACTTTTCTGGTTAACACTCGAAGATAAAGTCAAACAAATCACGTAACAAACGAGAATAGAAATAAAGGAAAACTCCAGAGAGTGATGTTTTATTAGCTGCTGAGTCAGAGGCAATCTGTGAATTAGTCAGAATATAAGACATGAAATGATATGAAGTGTTGACTGATGGAAACGCAGGACGTATCTGTTACAGATTTATTGTTTGAAATGGAAGAAATCAGCAACAAACACTAAAATCAGTCACATTAGAAAGCAATTAGAAACAATCTAATATGAAAACACACCTGTGTTTACATTATTATAGAAACTAGTACAGTGGAAATTTCATTTCTGCAGTAATACACTGTATATATATTAAATGTTATTATGGTATACTCTACTGTTATTAGATATCATTTATTTTATACATTATACTACTACTACTACTATTATTATTATCATTACATGCTGAGCAGATGAACACCTGTATACTTGGATCTGCACAGCTACACTGTATTCTCTATCTAGGTAAACTCCACGCAGCAGTTTCCCTCAGGCTGAATACAGAGGCATCTCGTTTTAAGTCTAATGCAGAGGTAAAAACAATTGTTTGTGCAGAAGCAGCGTCCTGACTGAAACATGTTTGTGGATGAATATTTTGTGCTCATTCTGAGGTGAAACTGCTGGAGTCAGTTTAGTTCCAACAAACTTAGAGTCACTTCAGGATTATGAGTCCGTAAAGCAGCAGGGAAGGACCATCTGCTCCTGGTTAGCGGTGTCTGGCTGGTCGAGGAGGGAGGAGGCAGGTGTACACAGGGAGTTTCTGAAGCTGAAGGGCTTAACTCAGGAAATCTCATTACGATCACAGTTTAATTGGAAAATTGAATGATTCACTGCTTAGTTACTGAGTCTAATGGGAGCTTTGGATGATGAGGAGCAGCGAACAGGCGTGTGCAGGAAACATTTAACGCCAGCCTGTTATTAGATCACCACTCTGACACCCTGACCTGTATTTACCTGCTGACACAACCTCACATATTTACAGTTAAAGGTCAGGCAGACATGGCTCTTTATTAGAGCTCATCTCCAATCAAATCTGTTCCAGTTTCACTTCCAGCAACAGCTGATATAAAAAAATCAGATGGCCCGGGGTAGAATATGCTTACACATCCCACGCATGCAGCTCTGGAGGCGGAAGCTCGCGGTGGAGGGTGGGGGTAAAATACAGCTGCTGGCGAACTGAACACCATCAGATTTCATTATATGACATGAAAACAAAAATCATGAACTATCTAAACTACTGAACGAGTTTTATGTCACCACATGTTCCTGGAAACAACAAAGAATATTTCCATGACAAACTAAATTCACAGAAAATGTCAAGGACGAATCAGGAGGTTATGTGGATTTAATGTTTGTGAGTGAAGGTCTACTCTAAGTCAGGCCCACACAGGTGTGTTTTACCTGGTCTCTGGCGGGTTTGTGCGTGGTCATGTGACGCTCCAACTGCGTGCGGTGGCTGAAGGTGTCTGCACACAGCGGACAGGCGAAGCTCTCCTCGTTCTTCTCGTGCCGATATTTGATGTGTTCCTTCAGAGACGTCAGACGCTTGTAGCCGCGGTCGCAGTATGGACACGTGAGCAGCTGGGCGAAGTCGTCCGGAGCGCCGGGCAGCAGGTCTGCAGCAGAGACAAAGGTCAGAGTTCAATAATGAAGGCTGAGGGACAGACGGCTCAGTGTATGTCATGCTATTCTCAGGATGGACAGAATATTCACACTTTATTTTCACTTCACAAAATAATATTCAACACTTTTATTAGGGCATAGTGCTTAGTTTCATATTTGTCTTTTTAACAACTGATGCTGTTTGCGAAAATGTGGTCGTCTCCTCCTCTTACCATGCTCACTTTCATCCTGACCCACAGCCTCGGGCGTGCTCAGTCGCGTCACTTCCTCTGGGGCTTCGGGGTAAATGATGGCGGTGTCGCTGCGCTGCAGATATTCAGCGATAGTTGTAGGTTGGCCGTCGCCCTCCTCCAGTTTACGTTTCAGAAAGTACTCATCCAGTTCGGAGACGCCAACCAGACGGCTCACTGAGGACAGGAAACAATAGGAAGAGGCCAGGAAATTAAAACTGAGAGCTGTCAAAGTATGTTCCTGCTTCTATGAAAGTCTACCCAGATTCACTGAAGAGATTCTGGAACAATCATCTGCATACAAATGAACATTACACTGAAAACACAGCGAACCCCAGAGGATCTAGGCTTGAGCCTTGAAGGACTCCTTTTCAATCATTTTGATTTGCAGCTATGTAGCTTCAGCATTTGCATTTCTCTTGCTACTAAGGCTCAGTTTTTGAATACTGGTGATTTCTCACAGTAAACACATGTGGAACACATCTGGACTGGACATTCAAGTTATCAGCACTATAAAGTTAAAATACTTTGTTAGTGCAGTGCTAGTGTTAGTTACTTTTAGAATTAAGTACTTTCAAATCGAGTAAAGAATCTAAAGTACTTTTTTACACAAGTACTTTTGCTTGGGTACTGACTTTGTGTACTTCCGCCACCTGTGCAGGTGGTGATGCTGGTATACACAGTACAGTGCGTGTAATTATTACCTCCATCGGTTCCAACAGTGCGCGGAGACGCCTCTGGATCCAGAGGTTCGTACTCGTCCTTTCTGTTGTCTGTTACATGAAACACCAGAAACATTTATTATTATTATTTATCTACACACACATTCATTTACATTTACATTTAGTCATTTACAGACGCTTTTATCCAAAGCGACTTACAAGTGAGGTACAAAACAAGCAAAACTCTAAGTCAGAAGCAAAAACTAAAGCAAAGCAAAGCACTAAGTGTGTTTGTTTAATGAGATATGAGTTGGTTTTTTTTAAAGAAATAAAAAGAATTTTTAAGAAAAAAAAAAAAAGAAAGTTACGGAAAAGTTCTGTCTTCAGCAGTTTTTTGAATACTGGGAGTGAAGTTGCTGATTGCGTAGAGTTAGATAGGATTGGATTCATTCACGTCGCTCAGCCTCCAATGGAGGATTCGTGTCTGATGGCAGGTCTGAGCGCTGCAGGCAGGTCAGCTGGATTTCTCCGCGACAGAATCACAATCTCAACTTATTTTCCACAGAATGAGTGAAGCTGCAACTGTGGCCTATTGTGTTTGTTCCTCATGGGCCTCCTCATGTGACTCCTCAACAGGAGTCACAAGTATCATAAGCCTTATTCAGCTCTTCAAAGGAGGGACACACCTCCCCCCTCCTCCTCCTCCACCAGAACAACAGAGAGGGATGGGGGAGGAGGAGGAGTACAGCCTCTCCTGCCATCACATCACCCAGAGGGAAAGAAGGCAGAATAAATACATATGAAAGCAGTGCTGTGTGCTGTCTGCTGCACAGAGATGAGTAAAGCAGTAAAATAATAATAATCAGTGTGAAGAAGTCAAACGTTAAACAGACTAACAGAGGCTGGTCCTGGATCAGATATCAGAGAAATGACACAGTGACCTGCTGTGGGTGTGAAGAGCTCGGCAGGATTCACTGCTTTAAATAGCATGTTTGCCTCATCACAGTAAATCACTGAATGGTTATGGGATGGTTTCTGAGGTGACTAATTACTAATTTCACTCAGAAACTGAACGATCTGGCTCTTCCAGTCTTATAACAGAGGAAATCAATAATTCTACTTTAAAATGAAACTGCACTGACTGATCATTCATTCATCTGTTAACTCATTTCTGAACTTTCACGTCAACAAACAGAGAAAAGCACTGAATTAATGCTTGGTGAGGTTCTGCAGTATTTTCCGGAGGACTGCAGTAGAGATGTGTCAGTACGTCCAGTACGAGCCGTGCTGATGGAAACACTCTTCACCTCCTCCTCCTACTGTTGTTGTTGTTGCAGAGGAAAATGGAGGCTCTTTGTGTTTTCATTCCTCTTTTTTCTTTCCTTGAGAGACAAGATGGAGGTGACGGCAGAGTAATGAGCTTCTCACTTCTGTTTGTGGTTCCACAGCTGCTGCTTCTTCTTTCAGCTTCTCTCCATCGCTGTGCTTCTTCTTTCCTCTTTCTGTTCTCTGAATCTAACCTTTAATGAGTTTGTCAAACTTTATTCTCTTTCACTTCACTCGTTCTTCTTCTTTCCTCTCAGTTCTTCCTCATTTTCTGTCGCTGATTAGCTCCCTGCCCTCCTTCCTTCAGACCACTTGTATCTCCTGTCTGTGGATGTGCGTCTCGTTCAGATGGAGTAGTAGCAGCTTCTGTCAGATCAGTGAGTTTCTTCACTCGAGGTGTTGTTTGTACTGAGAACGTGGCTCAGACGCCATCTGCCCTCCAACAGTCAGTGGTTCTGTCATGTTTAGGTCTGAACACAGATTAACTTCAGATTAACAGTCTGGAATAATGACTAATAAAAACTCAGCCAGGCCCCTACCTGGGTAAATACCATAACGAAGAAATAAACTGATGAAGTGTTTCTCAGAGGATTATTACAATTATTATTCTGGTTATAGTGTAACTGCACCTCAGTAGTAGCACTGGTGACACACAGGACCGGTACCTCAGCGTTCTGCTGAGGATCCACAGTCCAGATTAAAGGGCCACTTACTGGTGCTGGGGCTTTCAAACGCATCTCACAGTCTTCGTCAGAGAAGAGGAAGAGGCTGCATCCTGCCTAAAGCAGGGACATTTAGGAACCCCCTGACTGATGAAGACTGTAAAATGCAGCTGAAAGCTCCGGCTGGGAATAGTCAGCTTACAGACTTTGAGTTGTTGGAAGAAGACCATGAGAAATGACAGAAAGGTTCCCACGCTCTCAGGCCGGCGGCTTCACACCACGTCCTGCAGTTTCTGTGTTGACCAATCATAAAGCCTGTTACATGCCGTGAAGACTCACCGCTATGTCTCCAGCTGCGGTGGTGGCTCTGCAGTCCCTCCCCGCCCTCTGAGCCCTCCAGGTCCTGGTACGACAGCAGGGCGCGGGCCACCCGGGGCGACACCTCCAAAGAGGGCACGCCGGCCGGACTGCCCGCCTCCTCTTCCTCCCCTGCTCCCGCTCCGTTAGCGAGGCCGCCGTCCTCAGAGACCGGCAGCCTGTCGTCCTCGTCTGTCTCTGAACCCGTCTCCACCACATTCTCATAGTTCAGCACTGCAGACAAACACAACAGCAACATGTCAGGTTTCAACAACAACATCCGGCCCAGAGCCAGAGGAGGAGGACGGCGCATTCCTTCTGTCCCACTCAGACTCTCAGGGGACGGACGTCTGTAAATGTTCTCTGACTAAACATAGAAACTCTGAGTCTCCTCTTTAATGCAGTACGAGTGGTAGTAACGCACAGTACAAATACTACATATTACTACATGAAAACAATAGAAGAATATAAGCATCTCACTGCCAGTGGTCACGTGATTTTCTTCTCTTTACAGTTTTGGTTTGTGTATTAATTGAAAAGTGTCTTTAACTAAAGTTCAGGTACTTTAAATGTGAAGTAGTGTCACAGCAGCATGCGACACAGGAATTACTGCTGAGCTCTGCTGATAGATGACAGATATGAACTGGGGCCAAACTGGCTTCAGACTGTGATGGAGGTGCAGTGAAGACGGGGGGAGGACTGGGGAGGACTAAAGCACCATGACATCATGGGAACCAGCGAGCAGGGCCCGAGGTCGGCCAGAAAAGGACAATTTTCAGCTTCATTTTCACTTCGGCGTCTGCCTAATAAAGAAATATTTCGCCAGCCCCTTATCTGCAGAGGCTGCAGCTCAGGAGCGAGTGGGAAGCGGCTCAAGCTCTCTCTCCTCTGGGGATCTTATCTGCTGCCAGTTTCCAAGCTGTAAACCTTTACATCCGACTGTGCGCAGGTTCCCAGGGAAGGAAAGTAAAACAGGCTTTTTTCTTCCCCTTCGGGTTCGTGGAGATTAGTCTGCGCATATGTGTTCATAATATGATCTTTGTCCGCCTGCGAGCTGCGGCACTTGCCTCCCGGACAACTGCACAACAGGTGCAAATTAAAAAGGGGAGCCACGGTGGGCCGGGCCGAAATCTGCTGACCTGGGCTGAATACCAAGAGCAGGGGTGGGGGTGGAGGGCGTGGGACAAAACCGGCTTTAATAAGAGGTGTGACCGCCAGGATTTAGGGGGAGTTCAGACAGGGTAATGCCCTCTGTGATCAAAAAAGAAAGGAGGAAGAAAAGAAAGCGCTGAAAAGTGAGACGTGAATGCTCGCTGTGTGGTCTAAGGTATATGTTGGAATATAATATGATCTCACTCAACGACTTAACCCCCCGCCGACCCCCAGGCCCCGCTACACCCACCGCTATTGTGGTTTTTGCCTTTTGACTGAAAGAATTTGTGACCTAGTGCAGCAGGAGAAGAAACGTTCACACCCTGCTCGGCTCTGACGACACACTTTTCAAATTACAACACAGAATACACAAACACTGACGTTCGCTCTGAACGATTCGCTAACGTCGGAACAGACACGACAAACTCGAACACGAACATGAGGAGGAGCTGTGGTTGCTAACGCACTAGAAACACACCAGCCGCCACTTAGCTGCCACTTTATTAACCCCCCAACATCTGCAGTAAGTCTTTTATTATATGTGAGATTTATCAACCATCAGTGATTCTGTGTTTTGGGGGTAGCATGTAGCTCAGTTGGTAGGGCAGTCATCTTTCAGGCCCAGGTTAGAAGGTTCGATTCCCAGTCCTGCTGAGGTGTCTGTGGACAAAACACCAGAACCCCGTAGTAGCTACAGATGTCCAATAAACGGTTTCCCCAAAGGATCAATTGTTGTTGTTGTTGTTGTTATTATTTCTAAAACTGTCAGTAATACAACACATGATGATATTATTAATATATAACTGCAGTCTGCAGTCTAGCTAACTAGAAGTCATTCATGTGGATTAGATTGTTGCACACATGGTCCTGACGGATAAAACACGACAGCGTGTTGACTTCTGTAAACATATAAAAGCTCATTTCCACGGTGGGACGTGCTCCAGCTACACTCGGGGTAATTCCACCTTAAATCTGCGGCTGGATGCTGTTTTTCAGCTCTCTCATCTCTGCGCTCCGATTGGTCGTTTGCTGTGTTGGTGGGCAGCAGTGACCTCACAAACAAAAGCCATTCACGGCGCCGTGTGGCTGCGGGGTCACGTGACTGTGGCAGAGCGGCAGATGTCACCGGGGGCAAAGCGGCCAGCTCGCGTCTCTGAAAACACGTCTGTCCACCATTTTGTCCCACCTTCAGCTCAGACCTGCTGATCTCACAGAGCTCTGCCGTCTGCGGCCGGCACCTCTGCAGCCTCCCGTCCTTTGTGTCCATTCAGGGAGTCGAGGACAAAGCAGCAGCGACATGTCGCAGGGCATTCCCCACCAGGCCTCCCCCTCCCGCTCTCAGCACAAAGACGCATTAATCTTCTCCCTCTCTCCCCCTCTGAGCTCCGTCGTCCTCTGCTCAAACATTTTCCCTCAGTTTTTAATGCAAACAAATGCCTCCAGCTGTTTCTGACGGGGGAGGACGGGTTGAGTTTCCGGGCAGGTGGTCACGAGAAGGTGGACCGGACTGAACACTGGCCCGAGTGTCCTGCCTGGTTTTAAAGCTGAGCGCAGGTGCTGAACCAGAAAACACTCGTCCTTCTGTCTGAAGCGTCACAATGAAACACAGCCGTTCTGGAAAACTGCAAAACAGACTCTTACTACTACATAGTACTACATACTGCTATATACTACGATATATGGCTATATACTGCTCTATACTACTATGTACCACCATATACTGGTGTACAGTACTATATACTGATATATAGTACTATATACTGGCACTAGGACATCAGTGTAAAAGCCAGAAACACGAACATGAACTGAACCTACGAACAACGAGACACTGAGACCAAAGTGAAACACGACAGAATTTTCGTGACGGTTTTGACGAAGACTGTGGTTCTGTGGTTCTTTCAGTAACAAGCGTGTTGGATTTTTCCGACACATTCACATCTCACATCACATTGTGTGAACATCCGACCAGCTCCAAACCTTAACGTGAGGCTGAGACGCAACGGCCAATCACAGCTCTTTGTTTCTGGACGTTCAACGGGCCAGAGCGAGGAGGGCGGCGCCGCAGCGTCCATCAGATCAGATCAGATTCTCACTGTAAATGTTTCATCAGGTCACAGCAGACGACCCAGGCGTCACCAGACAGCACAGGAAACACTTCAGTCCCCTGAGGACCATCCAGGTGTGTCCCCCGCTCCGTCCCCTCTCACAAATAAAACACTTCCACAGGACCAAACCGCGACCGTCCAGGTGCTGCGTCCACATCCTGCCGCTCGCTGCAAGGTAATGAGAGATGAAAGCAGCTCGCTCTCTCTCTGCCTCTCTCTCCGTGTCTGTGAGAGCAGATCACCTGGAGGGGGAGGAGGGGTGAGTAGGTAAGACAGGAGCAGCTGCTGCCTAGCGGCTCCAGCTGGAAGTGATTCTCCACACAGGCAGGGGACAGAAGAGTGCGGACGCTGAACAGACAAGTTGACCGAATAGGTCCACAAAGTTTGGGCCTTACAGTCGATATGCATGCAAAGGGTGGTCCACACACACCAAACACACACACACACACACACACACACTCTTTATGTATTCTCCCTAAAATTAAAAATGCAATATTTTACTGTAAATCTTGTCCACATACATTTGGCCACATTTAGCTGGCTGTTATCACAGAAATCACTAGAGTGAAGCTGATGCCAGTGGTGCCAGACTGGAGGTCAAACTGGGAGAAGCTTTCTGCTGCTGGTGCACGAGGACATTGTCAGACTGAAACAGGAAGAAACAAACACAAACTGTTGATGCAGAGCAGGAGGAAAACTATTGTCTGACTGTAATCCAAAGACTGCAGGTGTCCACAGACCTCTGGACATTTAGTGTCCAGCTGGATCTTGGTTCAGAAGAAAACACATTAATGCTGCAGTGATAAATGCTGCTTTCTGCCACCTGCACATCGCAAACCGTTTTGGACCAAAGTCCAGGAAAAAAAGACTCAACATTTTGTTCTCATCATCTAAATTATGTCCCAGTCTGTCTCGGATTATCAATTCCCAGGAGAAGAGCAGGATTTTCAGGCCACGCAGTTTAAATTTGACATTATGTAACTTTCTTATTTCATTTTGATTTTTAATGTTTTGAAGACGATAAGAAGATAGGACAGCAGAGTCAGCTGCTAACAAAACTCCTCTTACAAATCCCCCAGTTTTGTTGTTGTTTCTTCAGGTAAAAAACATAAAAAATAAGACCTGACAACTTTAGGAAACAGTGCGCTCTGACAAGTAGCAAGTAGAGAGGGTTGGTTTTAGGGTTTGTGCTAAGCTAGGCTAACAGTTTCTATCTGCTCCCAGTCTCAGTGCTAAGCTAGGCTAGCAGTTTCTATCTGCTCCTAGTCTCAGTGCTAAGCTAGGCTAGCAGTTTCTATCTGCTCCTAGTCTCAGTGCTAAGCTAGGCTAGCAGTTTCCATCTGCTCCCAGTCTCAGTGCTAAGCTAGGCTAGCAGTTTCTATCTGCTCCTAGTCTCAGTGCTAAGCTAGGCTAGCAGTTTCCATCGGCTCCCAGTCTCAGTGCTAAGCTAGGCTAGCAGTTTCCATCGGCTCCCAGTCTCAGTGCTAAGCTAGGCTAGCATGTTCCCTCTACTCCCAGTTTCCATCTGCTCCCAGTCTCAGTGCTAACCTAGGCTAGCAGTTTCCATCTGCTCCCAGTCTCAGTGCTAAGCTAGGCTAGCAGTTTCCATCTGCTCCCAGTCTCAGTGCTAAGCTAGGCTAGCAGTTTCCATCTGCTCCCAGTCTCAGTGCTAAGCTAGGCTAGCAGTTTCCATCTGCTCCCAGTCTCAGTGCTAAGCTAGGCTAGCAGTTTCTATCTGCTTCCACTCTCTGTGCTAAGCTAGGCTAGCAGTTTCCATCTGCTTCCACTGTCTGTGCTAAGCTAGGCTAGCAGTTTCCATCTGCTCCCAGTCTCAGTGCTAACCTAGGCTAGCAGTTTCCATCTGCTCCCAGTCTCAGTGCTAACCTAGGCTAGCAGTTTCCATCTGCTCCCAGTCTCAGTGCTAAGCTAGGCTAGCAGTTTCCATCTGCTCCCAGTCTCAGTGCTAAGCTAGGCTAGCAGTTTCCATCTGCTTCCACTCTCTGTGCTAAGCTAGGCTAGCAGTTTCCATCTGCTCCCAGTCTCAGTGCTAAGCTAGGCTAGCAGTTTCCATCTGCTCCCAGTCTCAGTGCTAAGCTAGGCTAGCAGTTTCCATCTGCTTCCACTGTCTGTGCTAAGCTAGGCTAGCAGTTTCCATCTGCTTCCACTGTCTGTGCTAAGCTAGGCTAGCAGTTTCCATCCACTCCCAGTCTCAGTGCTAAGCTAAGCTAGCAGTTTGGTTGTGGTGGGGGATGTCAGCAGTGGACGGGTTCTAATTGAATTAAAATCCCATTTATCTGCAGGGGCTCGGTGCAACAGGCTGGAAACTCCAGGAGAGAGGAAGCCAAACACCCCCAGCCTCTGTGGTATGAAGCCACCATCTGTGCCCGGCCTGCGCACATGTTACCGCTCTCAACAAATGTTCGGGGGCCCCTCCGCCCCCCACACCCACTCAGTGAGAGCCAACACCTCTCGCTGTAAACGTGTCGGCGTTCGGACGCTTTGTCAACCTTTTACACATGAACATGCTCCGACACACGTGTGTTCAGAGGTCAGAGGTCACATCGATCAGGAGCTTTTTGATTCTCTGACCTGATTCACTGATGGATTTCAGCTTCAGGCTCAAACTGGCGATTGGACGTGGAGGTGTTCACCAGCGTGGGGCTTTCTCCCTCCCACTGAGGCTGCAGTCTGTGGACCAGAACTGGGCTCAGGGACCACAGAGACCAGGGTCACACAGAAACCCACGCAGCTGCTCTACCTTTCCTAGCCACCTTGTTTCCTTCCCTGCGTCCTTGTGGCCACACTTTCCTTTCCTACCTACTTGTTTCCATCACAACATTTGTGTCCTTGCTCCTTTGTTTCCTTCCCTTAGCTCCTCTTTCCTCGCTCAGTTAATGTGAAGGTGAAACACCTGAAGATATGAGACGTGTCTAATAATGATCACTGATGTGTGACGTGACAACCTCCCC
>OMLM01013128.1:0-14482 GCA_900302695.1 Helostoma temminkii | reverse complement strand
AGTACACTGTATACTAGTACTACTGTAGAGGGTGGAGGGTGAGTCTGCAGTACTAGTACTGTAATAAGTACACTGTATACTAGTACTACAGTAGAGGGTGGAGGGTGAGTCTGCAGTACTAGTACTGCAATAAGTACACTGTATACTAGTACTACAGTAGAGGGTGGAGGGTGAGTCTGCAGTACTAGTACTGCAATAAGTACGCTGTATACTAGCACTACTGTAGAGGGTGAGTCTGCAGTACTAGTACTGCAATAAGTACGCTGTATACTAGCACTACTGTAGAGGGTGAGTCTGCAGTACTAGTACTGCAATAAGTACGCTGTATACTAGCACTACTGTAGAGGGTGAGTCTGCAGTACTAGTACTGCAATAAGTACGCTGTATACTAGCACTACTGTAGAGGGTGAGTCTGCAGTACTAGTACTGCAATAAGTACGCTGTATACTAGCACTACTGTAGAGGGTGAGTCTGCAGTACTAGTACTGCAATAAGTACGCTGTATACTAGCACTACTGTAGAGGATGAGTCTGCAGTACTAGTACTGTAATAAGTACACTGTATACTAGTACTAGATCCTGAGTCTTCCACCCAGCGTGTGTGGCTGCTCCAGGGCTCCCCACTCCGAGGTTGGTGCAGCGGGTCCGCCACTTGCAGTCCGCCCTTCACTTCCACTAGCACGGTGGAGCTAAGCTAGCTCAGGTAATTACTCCTACAGCGCTAATCTGTTCCCCACTGGAGAAAAACACAAACAGCCACGTCCAGACACTGCTGAACCTGTAACACTGGCACCCCGATGACTTATACTTGTCTTTCCCTCCGCCAAAGTCCGTCTCTGCTCATTTCTCCCTTCTGCCCCTTCCGCTGTGCCAGCACACTTTTTTCTCCTGACACCTGTGTGGCGCACCTCAAAAAAAAAAAACAACACAATGATGATGCGTTCAATGACCCTTCTAAACATAGTACACCCCCCTTACAACAGAACCCAATTTTAATTAAAAGTGTAAAATAATATAATTTGAGAGTTCCCTTTCTACAGCATGAACTCTGTACATTATGGGATGTCAGAAACTACAACATAGGTAAACAATTAGGAGGCCGCTACACTAGTACTACAGTTAGTTGCAGTACTAGTACTTTAATAAGTACACTATATACTAGTACTACAGTAGAGGGTGAGTTTGCAGTATTATTACTTTAATAAGTACACTATAATCTAGTACTACAGTTAGTTGCAGTCATAGCACTTTAATGACTACACTATATACTAGTACTACAGTCAGTTGCAGTAGTAGTACTTTAATAACCTGTCTCTGAACAGGTTCCTCTGTGGGCGTGTCCATGGGCGTGTCTGTGTCTGTCTGATGGTGAGAAGAAGCAGCAGAAAGAGGAGGAGCCTGTTTATGGTAAACACATGCTAACAGATGCTAACACACAGACAGATGCTTTGAAATGCTAACATGTTCTTCTATGTCCAGTTACCTGCTGTCTTACTGTTCCCATGGAAACACCAATCACAAAGCAGATGACATCTATGTGTGACCACCAATCAGAGCCCATCTTGTTCCCAACGTGCTGTGACTCACCTGGAGACACTTTCGCCTGTTGTGCTTCTTTCAAAGTGAACGTAGATTAAAGCTTTGTGGCCTGTGATTAATGAAGTTCTGTGCTGCTGTTGTACTGAATATCAGCAGCAGGTAGTGGGTATCACTGGGGAAAGGCCGACACCACAGCAGGTAGTGGGTATCACTGGGGAAAGGCCGACACCACAGCAGGTAGTGGGTATCACTGGGGAAAGGCCGACACCACAGCAGGTAGTGGGTATCACTGGGGAAAGGCCGACACCAGAGCTCCGGCTAAAGGCCGACCCACCGTCAGGTCGCCGGTACAGTGCACACATCGTAAACAGTCTCTTATCTCTGAATACCTGATACCGATAGACGCTGTGGGATGAATTTGGTTTCCAGTTTTGGGGAGGATCCGTGGAAAAACATTTTATTGTGCTGGTTCTTTCAGTTATTAACATTTTATGTCTTTTGTGTTGGTTGACTAAACCCACTAAACGCTGACTGGCAGCACTGTAATAGCGAATGCTGCTACATTAAGCTAGTGACACACCTGTGATACGTACACGTAAACATCCCTGTGCTGTTATACTCTATATCAGCACTCGTGCAATGACACTGGCTAAACTGTGACCACAGGCAGAGGACAGACAGAAGATAGTGTGTCGGTCTCCAGGTGCGCTCGCAGGTACTGTGGAACAGAACCAGAACTGGATCAGATAATGAACTGTAGCCTCTACTACAGAGAGAGCAGTGACACAGGCTCTGTCTCATCCTGCTGCATCACTACAGGAACCTTCAGCCACTGATGAAGCAGCTCCATCTTCACCTCCTGAGTCCACCAGAACCACAGCTGGTCCCTTTGGAACCTCTGATCGACTGCATGCACACAGACAGCTGACCTCACACATCCCAGCATGCACTGCAACAGCCCCAGTTCAGAAAAGTTGTGACAAAATCATCTTCAAACAGAACCCAGTGATTAGCAAATGCCATAAATAAACACTTAACTTAATATGGTGATAAGCTGATGTGTTTTATGTGAATAAAATGAGTTTAAAAGAGTCTCTTGTGTTTTATCAGATTTGCCACAGTCTGCAGTCAAACATGTTTTATTTCACAGCTGACATCACCCAGGTCTAAACTCAGCTTTAGCTTTCTGCTGCTCTGTCTTTACCTTAGTTCTTAGTTTGTTCTTTTGTTTTTATGGATGAAAGTTGAATCATTTCCACTGTGGTTTCATCTCAAACAGCTTCAGTCTCCAGACTCAGTGTTTCAGTGGCAGCACATGGTTTATAAATCATCTCTCATTTCTAAACCAGATGAAAGAATACACACTTGTCTCTGTTTATTCTCAGCCGGTGTCCTGTTAACCTTTCCGGCACTTCTTCCAGATTCTCGTGTGCTGTTCTTGTGTCCTTCCCTGTGATCCAGATATCATCTAAATAGCAAATAACACCATCTGGGCCTTGGATGGTATCGCTTCCTGTTTGAACTGTGCAGTCAATGTGTGTTGTCACTTGAACTATCTCTAAACTGTTTGAACTACCTGAATTAGCCTGACAGCGACCGACCTAACAGTGGCTAAACAAACACTGGTTCTACCAGTTTTTACTAGCATCCAGATTCTAGCAGTCTTTATCAGCAGCTCTAGAGGTTGACGGAGTTAGAAAGTCAAGATTTAGTTGTATTGTAACCCTAAACACTGTAAAGTGCCTTGAGATGACTTGTTGTAAATTGGCGCTATATAAATGAACTGCATTGAATTGAATTCCTGGTCTGCTTCCTCTCGTCTTAACAGTGTTTTTCCACGTGAATGAAATCAAATCCTCACCAGCAATTTGTCATGTGGAACAGACCGAATGTGGAGTAAAGTATTACAGCTTTAGTGAACACTGGTGGCTGCCTCTTTATTAGCATCTCCCATGCTAATGGTTTTTCACAACTCTCCTGAGCCCCCAACAGTCTGGCTGTAGGTTCTGGTCTGCAGACCGGAACAGGTCTCCAGTCCAGAGTATTCAGTATCATAGTAGTAGTATTCTACCCAACCTGACGTCCTTTAGCCTTTCCTCATACACCACAGTAACCTTAATACTTGATTGTACGGACCAAGTGTACTTAGACGTTTCTATGTACTTTACTCAGTTTACACATTAAGTATACTTAAATACAATTTTGTCTAGTATACCTCTAATAAGTACATAAAAAGTAAACTGAAGTTAGATTTGTTCATTTTTACTTTAAAAGAAGTATACTACTAGTATAACTGAATATACTTCTTTTCCGTGAGGGTGACCGGAGACAGCTAGTGTACTGTCTCTGATCCCGTCCCCTCGCTGTCTCTGGTCCCGTCCCCTCGCTGTCTCTGGTCCCGTCCCCTCGCTGTCAGTGACATCTGATCCACAGCTGTCTGTCTTTTATTCCTTCAGTCAGTCAGATTTCATCTTCCACTGATCAGTAACAGGAAGTAGAATGAAGAAGAGGACACTAGATATACAGTATATAGAAATATGTAATGTTTTATTGTTGCATGTATCAGTGCAGTGAGACTGATCTGATGTGACACATACAGAAGCTTAAAGAGAGTCAGTGTCAGAAATACACCAGCTGTTTCTATGTGAAGATGAAGGTTCAGTTAAATTAACAGTTTTACAGTCAACAGTCCAGTTGTTTCTCTTCAGAGAGCAGTGATCTGTTCCTCCTCCTCTGGACCCCCTTTACCTGGAGACTGAACACACACAATCAGCACAGCAGACTAACATCCGTGTTCTGATCCACATGTGACCGTGAGCAGTGAGTTTACCAGGAAGAGCAGAGCGTGGTGGATGATGAACTCCCTGCTGAGTCTGAGCAGGTCCTGGTTCACGGTCTGGAACAGAGTCGGGACCAGGACCACGGCCAGATTGTGAGCCGACATCTTGTTCACCTGAGAGTACACCTGGACCCTGGGAGATAGGAGGGGGTGGAGTCAGTGAACAGGTGTGTCACTGATCAGAGATGTTAAAGTGATGACACACTGGAACTACTAGTGTGTGTGTGTATTACGTGTAGAAGTGTCCGAACAGAGCGCTCAGTGTGGCTCGGTTGTCGTCAGGAAGCTGCTGCAGTAGCTGTCGGTACCTTTTAAACCTGGAGCCTTCGTCTGAGATCACTGAGACAGAGAGGACAGTTAGTACAGGTGCAGTAGTACAACTGCTGTTACAGTAGTATTACCGCTGTTACAGAAGTACTACTGCACTGTATACACAGTAAAAGTAGCAGCTTCTGTGTCACCATGTCTCCACTGAACCTTTCTAAACCATGTAACTGCAGCTCTGATCACCAGGTCTCAGGTATCACAGAACTGAACCAACGTGATGAACGTCAGTGATGGTTCCGTCGATCCAGACGTTCCAGTCAGAACCTTACTGCTGGATCCACATCCCTCCTCTGACCTACAGGGTCTGAGCTGTTTGCTTCAGCTGGACTCTGTTGTGATTCTCTGTAGTGATTCTCACTACACTTACAGAGGGACAGTAAAGAGAGGTACAGTACTGTAATACTGTAGTACTGTAGTACTGTAAATACTGCTTCAGGACAAAAACAATCTCACTTGAGTCTGTGAAAATGACTCTTTCAAACTTTTTTCAATATGTAAAATGAGTCTGATCCACTGGACCACAGAACCTCAGCACAGATCAGAACTGAACCAGACACTGGTTCTGGAAATTGGTTCTGGAATTAGTCTGAACAGTACTATGGTATGTGTAGTAGTACTAGTAGTACTACAGCAACTTGGTACTTAACCAGTGTAGTAGTAGTAGTAGTACTAGTAGTACTACAGCTACTTGGCACTGAACCAGTGTTCTAGTAGTAGTACTGCAGTACTCGGTACCTGCTGCCTTCAGCCACTGCTGCTCGTTGGGGATCAGGCTCGGCTGGCGGCGGACATATTGTTTGAGGGCGGAGCAAGCGTCTAACACTCCCTGCTCGTCAGACTCTAGGGGGGCGGAGCTTGGTGATGTCATCAGGGCCTCCACCAATCGGTTGACTTTGTTAGTGAGGCCGCAGCGGCGGTAAATCCCCTCCATCTGCAGACCTGAGGGACAGAGAGCATGAGGATAGTGGATCAGAACCGACCCAGTGTCTAAAACAGATTATCAGGGATTATCAGAGGTCCTGAGGCTGGTCCACGGTTGCACCAGCACCAGAACATCTCTACGTTACACAGGATCTGCTCTGACCGTGGGCTGTGATGTGGGAGATGCAGCATTCGATGGCGGCCGGCACAGAACCTCTGGAGTCCAGATCAGTCAGTGGGTACAGAGACGATCGGGACGGACGCTGTCTGGGAGGAGGAGGACGCGGTGGAGCTGAGCTCTGATTGGTCCGAGCCCTCTGCAGGTGTTTGTACCAGGACTGACAGCTGTGCTGCTCCTGGAACCGCAGAGACACGCTCCTGAGGAGAGACGGGTTTACAGAGAGGTGACGGGTTCGGCCAATCAGAGACGTCTGGATCCGATCTGACACATGAACACGGAATCTCACCTGTCTCCTGTTACCATGGTGATCAGGTTTTCAGAGGAGTCCATCTCTGAAAGACAAAGTGACCGTGGTTTATCTCACTTCTACCTCTTTACCTTTCTGTTCTTCACAGAAACCGGACCCCTGGACTCTGAACCAGTAGCTCAGTTTTCTGTCAACATTAGGAAACTTAGCTCGGTTCTGTTAAGCAGTTAAACTGAAACTGGATCCTGGACGCTTTCATCACTTTGATTTACAAAACTGGGTTCTGATAAGCTGGGTTCTGCTGAACTGGGCCTCACAGCACTCAGTTTGGACTCTATGTGTACCGGAGCTGACACTCTGACAGAACATTCTCTGTACGAAACAAATGTAGCTAGATCCGAACCCGAACTGACACCAGTCCTAACCCTTCACTGGTCCCGGTTCCACAGAACCAGTCACTAATACTGAAGGTGAAGAACAAAGACCAACACACCTTCACAGTTCTCAGTGACACCACCTCGCTCTACAGGTGGAACGAGGAGACGTACCGAGGACTCAGGTGTGAACAGGTGTGTGAAGGTGTGTTACCGTGGTGACTGAGCTCGCTCAGCTCCATCCTCAGTGTCTGCTTCGGGTCTCGGTGGTGAACGGTGACGGGGTGGACGCTGACTCCTTCCTCCCACAGGATCAACCAGGCATCAGACGGACTCGAGTCTCCGGCCACTTCGACCACGCTCACTTTACTGACGGCTAGAGCCCCGACCACCTCCGCGTAGGACACGCCCCCTGGGAGAATCACCTGGAAACCGGAGCACAGGTACAGCTGAGAACTGGAACCAACTGAGGCCGAACCGACGAACCAAACCTGGGTCGGCTGACAGGTCTACCTTTAGGATGTGGACCAGGTGACTCAGCAGAGTGTCCTTGTCATCGGCAGCACAGATCAGCTGGTCACTCAGGGTCACCATCTCGAACTGGTGGGTGGACCTGAAAACACAGAACACAGTAGTGGTAGTACCAGTGGTAGTACTACTAGGAGTAGGAGTGGTGGTAACAGTGGTAGTAGGAGTACTGGTGGTTGTACTAGTAGGAGTGGGAGTAGTGGTAGTAGGAGTAGCAGTGGTAGTACCGGTGGTAGTACTAGTAGGAGTACAAGTGGTAGTACTGGTGGTAGTACTAGTAGGAGTAGTACTGGTAGTACTGGTGGTAGTACTAGTAGGAGTAGTACTGGTGGTAGGAGTAGTAGTAGTAGTAGTAGTAGCAGTACAGACGCAGTGACGAGGCGTCTCCACCAGAGGGAGCTGTTGTCTGTCAAGTCTACTGTAAAGTCTAAAGTAAACTTCACCCTGAATCCCCCTCAGACCTGCACATACTACGCTGATGTAGGTCAGAGTACAGTTTGGAGCCTGGATGGCAGTAGTACCACTGTGTTAGCAGTACAGTAGTAATAGTATCAGTAGTGGATTTACCCGTCTTTGAGGAAGACTGACAGAACCTCTCTCAGGTCGAGGACATCACAAGCTGCAGAATCGTTTTCTAGTGAGAAGAGGAATCGGTCGTCCTCCAGTTTACCGTGAAGCTCCTCGTCTTCCTCAGCTGAACACACACATTTTAATAATTATTGACTATTGATTATTACTGAGGTTTAGATGTGGATCAAAGGACAGACTGAATCATGAATGAATGGATCCCATCACTTAGTTCATGCTTCAGACTCGTCTACACTCTAATCTGTAATTTAATTTCAGGTGTTCTTACCTGAGGAGTCAGGTATACTATTGGCTGACTGGGACAGGTGGGGGGGGACCTCTAAATAAAACAAGAAACAAGAATCACATCACGTGTTTGTGTTCATATTCACTGTCTGCCGTTTGTTTTACATGCGTGTTGTGTTACCTATGTACTCGTTGAGTCGAAGCAGCTCGGTCTGCAGACCCTGGCCCGCCCTCTCAGCCAGCACGATAGGGGAGGGGCTCTGAGCGTCTGTCTGACACACCTATACACAGGTAACAAGGCTCAGATACAGAGGGTAATAACAGCTAAGGCTCTGCTGCAGCTTCTCTTCACAGCAAACAGTCTGAGGACCCCATTCTGGGTCAGTGTCCCCGTAAACCACTACAGTCTGACAATAGCACCAGGACCTGAATTCCGAATTCCCACATCACTACTCTGATTATTAACACCTGTGATTTACCTGCTGTCACATGAGCTGTCCACCTGCAGATACATCAGCTGTTTCACAGACACTTGTGATTAATAATTAATGAGCTACACGTCATTAGAGTCACACACGTCTTATCATACATGTATTTACTGTGTGTGAAAGCAGCAGACCAGACCTTTGCTCCTGAGCAGATCAGAGACATCGTTTGTTCTAGGTCACCTGTACAGACCACCTCACGCAGCCTCTGAAACACACATCAGCATCATCACACACCTGTGCAGGTTTACAGCCTGATTAATACACCTGTTACTGCACATTATGAATAACCGAGTCCAACCTGGTCCATGAGGGACTCAAAGCACGTCAGAGGGTGGACTCGTCTGTAGCGCGCCCTGCTGTATTTATCCTGGATGAACTTTGACCTGTCCTCATCAGATGACTCAGGTCGCAGCCGCTCTGTCGCCGGCACAGCTGGAGCCCACACCTGATTGGCCAGCCAGTTACCATAGGTAACAAACAGCTGGGAGAGGAATAACGGGTTAAAGGTGAAAACGAGACAAATGTTTAAATCACCTATACAGATGGTTCAGTCCTTACCTGTATGAGAGGTTCAGTCCAAATCTTGTTGTCCATCTTCAGACTGCGGACCTTCGACAGCTTGCTGCTCAGACTGCGATGCTGACCTGGGAACATGATAAATGATTGATGATAGATAAGGGTCATTACTGGTGGAAAGGACTGCACACATGACATGAACACAGAGTTAGCCTCTGTTAGCCTCCATCAGACACTGTTAGCCACTGTTAACCTCCGTTAGCCTCTGTTAGCCTCCATCAGACATTGTTAGCCTCCATTAGCCTCTGTTAGCTCCTTACCTGCACAAGCCTGACAGATGACCAGCAGCAGGTTGACCGATGCCCACTCAGGATTGGCTGCTCCACAGTCACCACACACCTTGTTAGATGGGTTTTCCCAGAGACGCAGCGCCACCTGGCTACAGGACAGGGCACTGCGGATAGACGAGGACAGAGTGTCCATCCAGAGGGACAGATCCTTGGACGAATCAACAGACAGGCTGCAGGACAACAGGTTGTAAAGGGGAAAATGGGAGTAAGAAAGAATAACATAGGAAAGATGAATAAAATCTTCAGGATAATCTCAATTTACAAAAGACACAGACAAATGTATTACTTAAAGGTCCTGAAGGGGGTGATGAGGGTAAACGAGTGTTTGCCCAAAGCTTTGACGCTGGCTACGTTCAGTGGGACAGAGAAGGAGGCGATGCCCAGCTGGAACCCGTCCTTGTTGGGATAAATCCAGAGGTCGTGGCCCCAGACAGCAGCATAGGCGCTTTTCCGTGGGTCTTTAATGGTGATTTGTCCATGAAGTTCTGGAGGAGATGGGCTCAACTGGCCTCGAGACGCCAGAAGAGATGAGACCCAACCTTCATGGACCTCTGAGACACAAAACCACGAAATCAGCCACTGCTGTACATCACATAGTTTCAGTTCATCAGCCATCAGCTTCCTGTTCTCTGGCCCTATCACAATGTTCAGTGGAAACTAAGAGACAGATTACTGATTACTGATCCTGGCCTCCCTGCACTGGTTACCTGGGGCCTATCGAGCTAACTGATCACCTGTAATGGTATGGTTCCAGGTGCTGACCAGAGCTGGTCCTCAATCTGAGACCTTAAGTAATGAATACTCTGCTGAGTCCAGAGTTCTGAGTCTGGTCCATTAGTCAGTGCTAAATCATTTTAATTTCTGTCCGAATACATAGACCAGTGTCTGCCCCCACAGTCTCTGAGACAGGACAGTACAGTAGAGCAGGCCAGTGGACTGCAGTAGAGTGCAGTAGACTGCAGTACTGTGTGCAGTATTCTTACCGTCATTGTGAGCCATGAAGTCATAGTGTTTCTTCTTGAAGTAAATAGAGAATCTTCTTTTGTCTTGTTTTTTTATGTTGGTGATACTGGAGACGTGGAACAACACCTCACTGAACTGGTCCTGAGGAACAAAACAAAAACATCCATCACTGTGCTGACAGGTGACAGGTGGATTGATGGAGGAGGCAGATACGGAGACAGAGGGACAGGAAGGACACACTGATCACTTACTGTGCGTTTTTTCCACAGTGACATAAACTGTCCGTCAAACGTCGCCCATAAAACACTGTGTCTGTAAAAGAGAAAAGACATTATCACCATGACTGGCAGGTGTGGTGGGATTCATCTAGTTCGGTCTGTGGGACCGGAAGCTGCTGGACCACAATTAGAGCCACACCCTCTGTGGAATCTTCAGTAGAACTAGAATATGAGCTGGTTCCTCATTCCCTGGTAAATACATCTCTCTGCAAACAGCAGATGGCAGCAGACAGGGATCACTGTTGGTTTAAGGTAAGTGACAAGCTGCTGGATTCACTTCAGGAATGGAGCTCAAAGATGGACTGATTCTGCCTGAGTCTGAGGTCACCAGTTACCATTTTAAAGTGTTTTAAAGTTTTTTGTCTAGTTTTTACTTTTTATAGGCTTCAGCACACCTGTGACCCCTATGGGGACTGAGCAGTATGGAAAATGGATAGATGGATGGATGTTGCATGTAGCCACACAGTAGCAGCTAGCTCATCTCATACAGGTTTATTAGGTTCGATTCTGTTAACATTGCAGTTATGTCAACTTGTTATAACGTAGCTCAGCTGTTCTCCATGATTCCGCTGCTGTGTTTGTGCTCATGTTACCGGAGCTACAGATGCTGACTGTGACAGTTTAGTAACTCTGAGATGGCGGGAGAAGGATTTTTTTTCCTGGGGATGTCAGGGTCCTATTTAAACCTAAAAATAATCCTTTAACACATTTAATCCAGTTATACAGACTCCACACAGTGAACACTTCAATACAACTTAAGCATGGTTTTATTATTAGGTAGCTGTATTAAATGTTGTGGTCTGTCAGTGTAGGTAAACTGGTACCTGAAGCCCTTCCAGACGTCCAGCCAGCCGGACCGGACCACGGCGCTCTGTGGAGCTGAACTCCCTGCTGCCGCCTTCTTTCTCGATACTCGGATGGTGGCTGCTCTGCAGGACAAACACGTGCAACATGCTGAAGGTCTTCTCACTGCACACTATATCAAAGTTTCCTGCTGGGGAAACTGAACACTCGAGTGTAGCTCAAATTCCAAAAACAGAATGAAGCGGTTTTACACCAGTAACATAATGAAATAAACCAGTTAACAGGTGTTTTCCAGAAGCTTCAGTTGCAGCAACAAAGACATAACATACACCTGTCTTTCTATTTATTATCTATTTTAAGTCTGGTGTCACCTCTGCCCTTCAGATGTCCTGTTGTTTTTCAGAGTTTCATGTAAAAATGTGTGGAGCTGCAGCTGTGATCACACAGGTTCACTTTCCTTTACACAAACTAAATATCATGTTTAATCTCAGACAATAACTGTCACTGGATCAGGAGGAGGCCTAGGACACTGGGTCAGTGAACGTCTACATACTCCACATACTACATACTCAGTGGATGTATACACATACATATACATACATACTACATACGTCTACCCACTGAGGTTGATCAGTAGAGAATAAACAGTTTGGTGTTGGTGAAGCTCCAGACGTTACATCATGGTTTGCTCCTTTTCTCACACAGGTGACAGGTGTACAGCCTTTGAGCTTATTTGGGCCCAAACTAGTTTTTACGTGTGTCAGAGTGTCTACCTGGGAGTCTTCTGTTTCACTGGTTTTCCTATTTGAACAGCAGGGCGAGGAGGAGGTGGGGCTGGACGGGTCGGCACGGTACGGCCTGAGGGATTTCCTGAGACACTGAAAACAAACACAAGAGTCTGTTAGAAGCAGCAAAGACTCATGACACCTGGTCTGTTTCCACCATACGATCAACTAAACACCATCTCAGCATTAATTAGCCTCAACCACCTTTCAAAATGAAATCATTCATTGTTTTTTTGAAGGAAACACTTTTTAAATGAATAGTTGTGTAATAAAAACTAAAGGTGTCACTGTTGGTTCATTGGTATTAGGAACAATAATCACCTATTCTCTGCTCAGTGACTGGAAGATTACACCTGCTCTGTCTGCATAAGGTTTTCAGATACGTTCTGAGTCTCAGTGTCTCCCAGTAACACCAGTAGCAGCCATCAGACCAGCAGTGAACGTCATGAAGCAGGAGGCTCTCAGATATACCTGCTAGAGCTCCAGTCATCTACACTCTCTCCAGCATGTCCTGGGTCTGCTAGCCTGTGGATGTGCTGGGAAGACCTCCAACTGGAGGTCAACATGAAGGAGCAGCAGCTCTACTCTGAGCTACTCTTAAAGTCAGAGCCCGGTTCTTGATAATGGAAACTTAATGTGTCATGTGAAACATTTCTGAACATATATTTGAGGAAGACTGAACTACAGTTGGTTTAATGACTTTCAGTTCTTTCAGTCCGTTGCTGCACTCGTGACCATAGACGAAGGCTCGTATGTAGACTGTAAACTGCGTCAACTAGGAGTTCAGCCTTCCACCTAAGCTCATAACCCTCACTGTGAACACAGATAGGCCTCAGGTTCTGACTCCCAGGCCCTGACTCTGAGGCTCTCACTCTTGGACTTTCGGGTTCTGACTCTCAGGTTCTGACTCCTGGGTCCTGACTCTCATCCCAGCTGCTTCACACTCTGCTGCAAACCCCGACAGAGCCCGACATGTAATAGTAGTGATAGTAGTTTTTGTAGTATTGTGTACATACCTGTTGGTATTTGGAGATGTTGTGGAAGCAGAGTCCACTGGACCATCAGGTTCAGAGGCGGCGTAGTTACCTCCCAGGTCTTCCTCCTCATTGGATGATTCAGTGTCATCTTCTTCTGGCCTTGTCCAAGAAGCCAACACGGTGACGTACGGACTTTCTTCTGTGGTGGCTGGACGACTGAAACCTGGAACCAGAACAAGGAGGGAATCAGACTAACAGGAAGGTGAAGACCAAGACCTAGACAAGGACCTGGACTAGACCTGGACTGAAACAGTGGAGGTTTGTACCTTCTTCTGTGGACTCTGTTTCTCCCTCTGCTGGAGGTAACGTGACTCCTGCAGTCGGGTCTAAAGTTGATATCACCAGCTTTGACAACGCTTCGACATCTGGACACACGTTAAATACAGAGACACACATAGAGCAGCCAATAAGGTGACAGAGTGTCTGGGAGGTTTGACATGAGTCAAAATCTGATCTGAGAGCTGCTTTAAAAACCAGTTTAACACCCTCAGGTGGACGGCCTGTGTCCGTTTACAGTTTCTCATGTGTTAGTCATGGTGTTGTTTGATCATTTCTAATAAGTAAAGTCATTATTCATACTGAACATGCAGGTAAACATAAAGAAGATGCAGCTGATTGACAGAAGCTGCTGAACAGACGTTTCAACATGGTTTTTATCCTGTTCTTAACAATCGTTGTTACTTATTGTCTAAATATTTTATTGACAAATTTAACACTGCTGGTTAGTACAGAGTACCGTGTTAAACCGGACTGACGAGCTTTTGGCTGGGACATACTGTACTTACATAACATGTTCTTTCACTTTTGTCTCTATTTTTAACCTAGTTACTGATCGGTCTCACTCGTACCGATGAATCATCATGTTTCATCTAAAGACTAAATAGTTGTTTACTAAAGCTATTTTAGAAAAACATTTCCGTCATTAGCACATATTTAATTAAGCCCAAACCTTTGGACACAACTGTTGATGTGATTTAGTTTGAAACCCCTGACATTTAACAGATTCAGGCTTTAAAGAATTTAGTCTGGTTCTACTGTTTCTCTTTTATTCGCTCTTCAGCAGAAAACATGGGACACTGGGAACCTGCTACCTTCTTCAAATCTCAGTTTTAACATAATCCAGAACCAAATCCTGGCCTCAGATTCTGATTAGTAAACAATAAAATCACCTGGAGCCAGTAAAACACCATCACTGACTGTAAAGGGTGTGACAGGTTGATAACCTGATCAACTGACTGATTGATTGGTTGGTCAATAGATAAACAGACAGACAGACAGAAAGACGACAGATAGATAGATAGATAGATAGATAGATAGATAGATAGATAGATAGATAGATAGATAGATAGATAGATATACCTGTGTGTCCAGCAGGTCTGATGTTGGGCAGGGAGGGGGGGCGTGCTTTACTAGCTGGGGGGTATGGAGCTGATGAGGCAGTCGTAGCCATGCTGTCAGCAAGCCCTGCTAAACTGGGTATGTTAGCCAGTGAG